>JAODPA010032201.1:0-12414 GCA_025585075.1 Nepenthes mirabilis
TTATTTTTTAACTTTAAATCGTGTGCAGTCCCACAAACTGGACGGTCTATTTATCTTCAGTGTTTGTACTTTAACAGTAATTTTAACAGTAGATTAATGTCTCTGATATATGCCCTTCAATTTATGTTTTGTTTCAGTCAGTCACGCTGTGAACGCGCAGAAGCATTAATACATTTCATACGATCGGCAGACAAGGCCACGTTTTGGTCTTCAAGGCCACATCCCTCTTGATTAATCAGCGTGGGCCCGCTTTACTGAAAATTGGAAAGTATTTATTGCAAAGTTCTTGGAATTTCTTATTCACTTTTTTGGGGGCTAAATTATAGGCATAATACAAAACCAACTTTAATATTATATTAGCTAGACTTATTAATTCAATAAATTTGACATAGAGTATAAGTTTGGACAAATTTTCACATGATTTGACTATAATTCAAGCTATACATAATTTCAATTTATCACTGATCAAAATTACTCGTATGATATTGATTCCAATGAAAATATGATGAACCGAACTTGGGGTTGAAGATCAAAATGAAGCAAATTGGTTCAGCCCAAGCCCTTCAATCCTTCTGGCGGAAGCTCTGTAACAGTAACTAGAGAGTAGGGTTCCTCCTTGGCATCTTCATCATCGTTCCTCTTTCTGGCAATGCGGACATGAAATCTTCTCGGCACGCTTCTTGTCCCTCGGCTCCATATGAGTTTGTTTAGCTTAACATCAACCCTAGCACCAGTAGTTCCTATGGCTTTTTGAGCAAACTTTCTGATTTCCTCCATGGCCCTTGGAGCTTTCTTCTTGAATGTGCTGATCAGCATACATTCGCAATAGAAAAAAAAAACAGAGAGAAAATGACGAGAATCAGATAATGCAAGAATATGTCGAGACAACTGTTGGGGTCACTCCTGAGTGGCACTTATGTCCGTAGACTCCATTAGAGAAATGGACGAGGACTTTGATGATTGGTCCGAGAAGTCTGTTATGCGGACAAGGACTCATGGATGCGTCATGTCCGAGAGGTTGCTGAGGATATGGACGAGAACCCTGAGAACATAGGCGTTAACTCTATTTTCATAGGCCTGCTACAGCCGCGTTTTGTAGGTGGGTTGGTTATCTATTCTGATTGGATGATAGGGCGGCTGTAACTTCCCAGATGTCAGGCTTGCCATTCTGGCATGCCAGGCGTTCGCCTGTCATAGCAAGCCTAGGCGGCGTGACCCTGCCACCCTAGCGCCAGTAGAGTGACCGGCTGTCCACTAGGCCATTTGTGTATATATACAATGCTCGTGTGGGCGCAAGTGAGCAACTAAGAGGATTTTGGAGTGCTTGTACTGTGTCTCTGGAGTGAGCCTTGAGAGAGTTGTGGGCAAACTTGTTGTAAAAATAGAGTGAGAAATACTTTTAGAAAGAGATTGTACACTTGAGATTGTTTTCTTTCGTTTGAGTTTGTGTAGCTAACACTTGTAAACAATCCTTTTATAGTGTATTCGTTCGTGGTTTTCCCTTGTTAGAAGAAGGGTTTTCCACGTTAAAATTTTATGTGTTCTCTCTCATTTTCTATCATTACTTTTCTTGTCTGTCCGAGAGCTTTACTCTGTGTTACTGTCCGAGAGTTTTATCCGCTCGGTCACCGTACCTTCCATATTTTACGCCAACAAGTGGTATCAGAGAATTTGGTTCTTTGAACAGTGATCTTGTTGCTCGTTGCGATGGAGGTTGGAAGTAAAATGATTTGCTTGAACGGTTCGAACTTTGACACATGGCAAAGCAAGATGTCAGACTTACTTTTCGTAAAGTCTATGCATAATCCTGTTTTTGCCACAGAAAAGCCGGCGGCAAAAATGGACGAGCAGTGGACGTTGGAGCACAAGCAAGTGTGCGGCTTCATTCGGCAGTTCGTGGATGACAACGTGTACAACCACATTCACAGAGAGACGAACGCCAAGACGCTCTGGGAGAAGCTAGAAAAGCTCTTTGCCTCCAAATCCGAAAATAAAAAAAGTTATCACTTGATGAGGCTGATGCAAGTCTGGTACAAGGATGGGTCATCTGTCGCTGACCACCTGAATGAGTTTCAGGGCTGCGTGGACAGGCTGACTGGCGTGGGGATCAAGTTCGAGGATGAGGTCCTCGGACTTTGGTTGCTAGCAACCCTCCCGGACTCATGGGAAGTAATGAGGATCACCATAGCCAATACAGTTCCTAATGGTATGGTGACTTTAGAGATGGCCAAAGGAGCTGTGCTGAACAAGGAAGTGCGACGGCGTTCTCAAGGCACGTCCACCTCTCAATACTCCGACGTCCTTGTTACCGAATCGAGGGGAAGGAGTCGAGGACGTGGCCCAAAGTCTGAAGACAAAGGGCGGAATAAGTCACGTTCTCGGTATCAAGACATGGAGTGCCACCATTGTGGCAAGAAAGGCCACATCAAGAAGTTTTGTTATAAGTGAAAGCGTGAAAACGCTGGCAAGCAGCGGGGCGAGAAAAGACGAGGCGAGGAAGAGTCCTCGGTCTCTGTTATTACAGGAGGTGATCTCCATTTTGCCTGCGAGTCTGAAGACTCTGTAAATGTGGCTAAGCAGGCTTCTGACTGGGTGGTAGACTTTGGCACATCCATCCACGTCACGTCCAGGAGGGAGCTGTTCTCTACTTACACTCCGTGCGCCCCGGGAGTATTGAGAATGGGCAATATGGAGACGTCCGAGATTGTCGGACGATGTGACGCCTCCTTGCTTACGAGTACTAGAGCCCGACTGATTTTGAGGGACGTCCGACACGTCCCCGACATTCGGATGAATATCATCTCAGTAGGAAGGCTAGATGATGAAGGCTACTGCAGCGTTCTTTGTGAAGGCAGTTACAAGTTGACGAAGGGCTCCATGGTGATTGCGCGAGGGTAAAGGCCTCAGGGCTTTACATAGTGAAAGCCCAGGCCGAGGTGGCAGAGGTGAATGCCACAGAAGTGTGGAGTTCTCGGGCCTGTGGCACAAGAGACTCGGACACATGAGTGAGCGCGGCATGAGTCATCTGGCGAAGAAGGGTCTCATCCCGGAGACGGATGGAGACAAGCCAAGGACTTGCCCTCACTACATGGCGGGAAAGTAGCGCAGAGTCTCCTTTCAAGGAGACACATCTGGCAGGAAGTCCGAGATTTTGGAGCTTGTCCACACGGATGTGTGTGGTCCCCTCCCGGAGAAGTCTTTTGGAGGGGCACAATACTTTGTGTCCTTCGTTGACGATTACTCGAGGAAGTTGTGGGTGTTCCCTTTGAAGGCCAAAGATCAGGTTGCGGAAACCTTTGAGCAGTTTCATGTTCTAGTTGAGCGAGAGACCGGGAGGAAGTTGAAGGCTGTTCGGAGCGATAACGGCGGAGAACACATTGGGACGTTTGATGCCTACTGCAGAGCTCACGGCATCAGACGTCAGAAAACTCCACCCAAGACACCACAGCTGAATGGAGTGGCTGAGAGAATGAATCGCACCCTGATGGAAAGGGTTAGATGCATGTTATTCGAGGCCAGGCTTCTGGGATCTTTTTGGGCCGACGCCTTGAAGGCGGCCGCACACGTGATCAACCGGTCGCCCAGTAAGCCTCTGGACGGGAAAGTTTCAGAGCGGTTTTGGACCGAAAAGGAGCCAGCGTATAGTTATCTTCGGACTTTCAGCTGTAAAGCCTTTGTTCATGTTCTGAAAGATGAGAGGACCAAGTTGGAGCCAAAGACAAAGGAATGTGTCTTTCTAGGCTATGACGAGGACGAACTTGGGTATAGGTTTTATGACCAAAAGGAAAGGAAGCTGGTCCGGTCCCGCAACGTGGTCTTCGTTGAGGACGAGACCATCGAGGACATTAGGAAGGAGCAGAAGACTCAACCCAGTACTTCCTGGACGGACAGAGTTGATGCTGATGCTGTCCGTTTAGTGCCTCCTGAGTCCGATGTCGGCGGATCAGCTGTGGCAAGCAACCAAGGTGAGGTTGTTCCCGCACCTTAGGATCAGGTTGAAGATTTGGCATCTCAACAGACCAAGGTAGCCCCTGTGAGACGGTCGTCCAAGGAGAGACGTCCGTCTGTCCGCCTTCCAGCAAGTGAGTTTGTCCTCCTCACTGATGCTGGAGAACCAGAAGATCTCAATGAGGCCATGTGTAGCGCTCAAAAAGATAAATGGTTTGAGGCCATAAAGGAAGAGATGACCTCTCTTCATAAAAATCATACCTTTGAGCTGGCTAAATTACCCAAAGGGAAGAAGGCCCTGAAGAACAAATGGGTATTCCGACTGAAGGCGATCGAGGACATGAGCACGCCAAGACACAAGGCATGGCTTGTGGTGAAGGGCTTTGGTCAACGGAAGGGTGTTGACTTTGATGAGATTTTCGCACCTGTTGTAAAGATGTCCTCGGTCCGTGTTGTGCTCGGACTGATAGCGGCATTGGATCTAGAAATAGAGCAATTGGATGTCCGAACAGCTTTTTCCCATGGAGATCTAGAGGAATAGATCTACATGGAGCAACCATATGGTTTTGAAGTCAAGGGGAAGGAAGAACTAGTCTGTCGTTTAAAGAAGAGCTTGTATGGGCTGAAACAAGCTTCGAGACAGTGATACCGAAAGTTTGAGTCTGTTATAGTCGGACGAGGATACCATAAGATTACTTCCGACTACTGTGTCTTTGTTCAGAGGTTCTTGGAAAACGACTTTGTCATCCTCCTCCTTTATGTGGATGACATACTGGTTGTCGGACAGAATAGTGCTCGGATCAATGAGCTGAAGGTGCAATTGGGACAGTCTTTCGTCATGAAAGACTTCGGTCCGGCGAAGCAAATTCTGGGGATTAGAATTTTTTGCGACCGAGGGGATAAGAAGCTCTGGCTATCCCAGGAAGGTTATGTTGAAAAAGTACTTCAGAGATTCAACATGGAAGACTCCAAGCCTGTCAGTACTCTATTGGCCAACCATTTTAGGCTGAGTAAGCAGCAGTATCCGTCCTCAGACACTGAGAAGGCGCGCATGAGTAAGATTCCTTACTCTTCGGTCGTTGGCAATTTGATGTACGCGGCCGGACATTGCTCATGCGATTGGCCTTGTGAGCAGATTTCTTTCAAACCCAGGTATGGAGCATTGGTCCGCAGTTAAGTGGATCTTCAAATATCTCCGCGGGACCTCCAAGACAGGTTTGCAGTTTGGAAAAGAGATGCCTCAGCTGATTGCGTACACAAATGCAGACATGGCCAGGGACGTTGATTCTCGGAAATCAACGTCCGGATACTTGGTGAAATTTGCAGGAGGGGTGGTCTCCTGGCGGTCCAAGTTACAGAAGTGCGTCGCTCTCTCGACTATGGAAACAGAGTTCATTGCCGTGACTGAGGCCTGTAAGAAAATGCTTTGGATGAAGAGGTTTGTTCAAAAATTGGGTCTAAGGCAAGAGACGTACGAGGTCCTCTGTGATAGTCTAAGTGTCATTCACTTGTGTAAAAACCCCTCATTCTATTCGAGGTCAAAGCACATTGACGTGTGTTATCATTGGGTGAGAGATGTTCTTGATGATGGGCAGCTATCAATTGGCAAGGTCCGCTCGGATGACAATGGCTCGGACATGTTGACCAAGGTTTTACCGAAGGGAAAGTTGGAAGCTTGTTGTGACATTATTGGTCTGACTAACTTCACTCCCACTCGGTCGTGAGGGGAAGTTTGTTCGGGTCACTCCCGAGTGGCACTTATGTCCGCAGACTCCATTGGAGAAATAGACGAGGACTTTGATGATTGGTCCGAGAAGTCTGTTATACGGACGAGGACTCATGGATGTGTCATGTCCGAGAGGTTGCTGAGGATATGGACGAGGACTCTGAGAACATAGGCGTTGACTCTATCTTCATAGGCTTGTTGCAGCCGCATTTTGCAGGTGGGTTGGTCACTTACTCTGATTGGATGATGGGGCGGCTGCAACTTTCCAGATGTCAGGCCTGCCATTTTGGCAAGTCAGGCGTGCGCCTGTCATGGCAGGCCTAGGCGATGTGGCCCTGCCACCTTAGCGCCAGTAGAGTGGTCGGCTGCCCACTAGGCCATTTGTGTATATTTACAATGCTCGTGTGGGCGCAAGTGAGCAGCTAAGAGGATTTGGAGTGCTGGTGCTGTGTCTCTGGAGTGAGCCTTGAGAGAGCTGTGGGCAAGTTTGTTGTAAAGATAGAGTGAGAAATACTTTTAGAGAGAGATTGTACATTTGAGATTGTTTTCTTTCGTTTGAACTTGTGTAGCTAACACTTATAAACAATCTTTTTATAGTGTATTCGTTCGTGATTTTTACCTTGTTGGAAGAAGGATTTTCCATGTTAAAATTTTGTATGTTCTCTCCCATTTTCTATCATTACTTTTCTTGTCCGTCCGATAGCTCTACTCTGTGTTGCTGTCCGAGAGCTTTGTCCGCTCGGTCACCATGCCTTCCTTGTTTTGCGCCAACAGCAACTTCCATTCCGTCTATTCAAAATGATTACCTAGAGTCCAGTTAGGAATCTCCTTTGTTTATCCCCATTAATTTATAATCTTTAACCGTCTAGATCGTTAAAATAATATTCTTACTATCGAAAATTTGAACTAAATCAACCTGTTTTCAAATTATCCATCCAGTGAAAATACAGTACAATAGTTAATCTACCAAGAGTGCATTCATTAAATGCGTAAAAATGAATGGAAAGGTAAAGCATGGTTGGCTGAATTAGATGACCAAGTGTAAAAGAATGACTCTGTTCACGGATCTATGGGACTATCAAACCCCACTGACAATGTGAAAAACACTGTTTTGGTCGTCTGTGATTGTTCGAAATTACACGTGTAATGTTGAAATAGAGAAAAAGTGCAAACTCAAGTATTTTGGAGAAAACACTGTTTTGGTTTGAATATTCACAAAGAGATCTGATCGTTGCTTTATGATGATTGAGTCGAACGTCCGAACAATGTAGGCCAATTGCTGATTTATTTAGTACAAAACGTTTTCAAGCATTGGCAATCCCGAGCAGCAAAACAATCAGTTGACATCAACTTAATTTCATTGACCTCTTCCCCTCTTTTTACCTCTATATACTACCCATAACCACATAGCTAAGTGATAATTGGGGGAGGGAATGTAGCACTAAAAACCTCACTTGGAACAATGGCAGACATATGGTCGAACAGGTCAAAACGCCTCTTTCATATTTCCCGGCACAAAGAACTTCCTGTCCAGTAAATGTGGAGGGATACAATGTCTTTCTCGATGTACTCGAGCAAAGAAACTCAATAATATTGTGGCTGTCTCAATCAAGAGGCAATCCGAAAAGAGTATGCATTGCTCTAGCTGGAAACAAGTACCATTCATGAAAACAACTTTGTGCTTTTCCATCAGCACAACAGATTCATCATCTGTTTCCTAAATGTGGGCTCTAAAGGCTGATTGGAATGAATATTTCCGGCAATAAGGCTAAGCATAGATCCTCTGCACAGAATGATAAGAGGGGAGCTAGTAGAGTCCTCTCATATTTCAGAGTTTTCTTGTATTCCAAACGATGACAATTTCATTGTAACAATTTAGATAGATAGGACTATAAGATGAGTTAACACATTATAGTGTTTGTCATAATTTTAGCCATCGAAATTATTCGAATGAAATTTTTACCGTTGAAAATATATGGGTAGCTAAAAATGGAATGAAAGACCATCTTATTGGGATTGATGCGACTAAAAAATTGAATGAATGCTACAAACAGCTCACCACATAGTCAAGATGCCTCCAATAACAAACACATATTGCAGTATCAGATAAGGCAATGGCTGGAGTTTTTAAAAATCAAGATATGATTGCCACTAAAGAATATGGTGTAGGTTGGTTGCACCACCATATCAAAGATCGTGAAAGCATAAGCTTGAACAAAACTAGGAATTCCAAACAGTATGTTTGTGAAGTTTCACTCATCTGTTCTATATATAAATTGGCTTTAGAAAGTTTGAACCGATACTTGTGTGAATATTAAGTTACCTAAAGCGATGACCCATATTCCAATAAAGCTCACAGATAATAGTTATATCTATGATCTCAGTTGACATCAAAGTATATCTCAACCCATAGAGCTTCAGAACCATAATTTTCATTTCTTTCAGTGCTATCCAACTGAATTATTCAATAAGAACACTAAAAGCATAAGCAATTGGTTCTTTTCCACGGATCTCATGTTGGGTTTGAACAATCCGGATTCACTCAATCCGGTGCAGCGAAAAACCCGAACCCCTCATCAATTGACAATTACCAATTTAGTAGGCACAAGGAACAAAAAGATATGCACAATATTTTTAACGTAAAAATCTTTCATAAATCGAAGAAAAAAATCACAGGACAAGCTCCGAAAAAAGCTTCCATTATATAAAATGATTACAAAAACTCTCATGATAGAGTATCTGCTACATACTCGAAACAGAATAAGAAAAAACACTCCAAAGTAAGTAAGGAAACTCTCCTTCACTTTTAATTCTTTGTTTTTCTTCTCTCATTTTTCTCACTAGTGGTGCACTCCATTCAATTTGATTTTACAAGTGTAGCGGTAGACGGCTGTCCACCGAACCAACTGCTGCGGCCACTCACCTCGTAGCTCTTCACATTGCTGCTTCCTTCGTCCACAGCAGTGTCTCCTTCCTGAAGCACCTGGTGTGCTCCTTATAAAGATTTTGGATCCAAATCACATCTACTCATCTGACCTGATTATTGCAGATAATTTGTCACACTAACCCTATTTTTTCCAACGACCTCACTAGTTCCCGCGCTTTCCCAAACACGCGTGCTCTGTAGGTCAACCTGCTCTTTACACAGACGGCGCATATTCTGCATGACAGCTACATGCTCTACAAAATTTACGAATTCTGAAAAGTCAACGCTCTACACAGATAGCTGCCAACATTCCAGACATTTCGTCCTCCTTTCTCAATCGGTCAACCTTCCGTTGACCGACTTCTACAACCCAGCCGCTTGCTGGTTGTACTCTTGTAGTCCTGCCTGGCTACTCTGGCAATTGCCCCTCTGGTAATTACCCCTTCGACATTTGCCCACTCCAGCAAATGGTCCCTCCTCCAAGATTTGCCTTGTCTGACAAATGGACTTCTGGTCATTGATGCAGTCAGCTTATAGCACTCCAAATATCGCACAAATTCTGTGCGATCTAATGACGTATTAGTTTATTGAATCACTTACAAGAGAGTGACCAAACCCAACAAACTTTCCCTCACGACCTTGTGGAAAAAACATCGCTTTTTTTTTACGACCGTCATCGCCTACCTTTCAGCAGCTTTCCCTCAACTAGGATCTCTGTGTTAACCTCTGCAAGTCTGAATGATACATTCTTTCGCTCCACTGAACTTAAAGTAGTCTAACTCCCCTTCAACTTCTTCCTCACGGTCGAATTATTCTTTATTGCATTTTGCCTTGGCCACCTCCGACCCACCCTGGCCACCTCAGCTCTGCCCTTGGCCCTACTGGCTTCGCCTTTGACCCTACACAGTTCCGCCCTTGGCCTTGCTAGCTCCACCCTCGACTCTGCACAGCTCTGTCTTTGGCCCTGTTGAGCTCCGTTGTATTTTTATCGTTCTTTTCCTTGTCACACCAAATAGCAAATTTCTCGACGACAACACCATCAAGCCCTGAGACACTTGATACAACTTGGCTCTCTGATACCATTTGTTGGGTTCGAACAATCCGAATTCACCAAATCCGGTGCAGCGAAAAACCTGAATTCCTCATCAGTCGATAATTATCAATTTAGTGGGTACAAGAAATAAAAAAAAAATGCACAATAATTTTAACGTGGAAACCCTTCACAAACCGAAAGGAAAAACCATTGGATAAATTCTGAAAAAGGCTTCCACTATGTAGAATGATTGTAAAAATTCCTGAGATAGAGTATCTGTTACTCACCGGAGATAAAATAAGAAAAATCACTCCAAAGTAAGGAAACTCTCATTCACTCTTAATTTTCTGTTTTTCTTCTCTTTTTCTTCTCACTAATGGTGCACTCCACTCACTTTGATTTTACAAGTGTAGCGATAGACGGCCGTCCACTGCACCCGCGGCCGCTATCTCACAATCTTTCACATTGCTGCTTCATTCACAACAGTGTCTCATTCCTGAAGTGCCTAGTGTGTTTCTTATAAAGACTTTAGCTCCAAATTTTATTTGTTTATCTGACTTGATTCTTACAGATGATTTGTCACACAAATCCTGTCTTTTCTTGCGACCTTACCAATTTTCGTGCTTTTTTAGACAAGCATACTCTATAAGTCAACCTGCTCTTTGCACAGACAGAGCATGCTTTGCATGACAGCTACCTGCTTTGCAAAACTTACAAACTCTGAAAAATCAACACTCTATACAGACAGTTGCCAGCATTCCAGACATTCCATCCTCCTTTCTCAGGCGATCAACCTTTCGTTGACCAGATGCTGCTATCAGTCGGTCAACCTCCCATTGACCGACTTATGCTACCCGACCGCCTGCTGGCTGTACTCTTGTAGCCCTGCCTAACTACTCCGGTAATTGTCACTCCGATATTTTCCCACTCTGGCAAATAGTTTTTCCTCCGAGATTTGCCTTCTCTAGCAAATGGACTTCTGGTCATTGCTGCAACCAATTTATAGCACTCTGAATATCGTACGAATCATGTGCAATCCAATAACGTGTCCGTTTATTGAATTACCCATGAGGAAATGACCAAATCCAACATCTCATGCTTTGAAAACACTCTGATTACAACTCCAAAGTAACAACATATCATATAGATCAACGAGACCGCACATCTTCAATACTATACTCGTACATAACTTGCAAGAAACAATTTAATACAAGCATAATTATCCAATTAAATATGTCAATATCAAATCAAGGCGCAAAAGATCAACAGTGAAGTACATATTCATAACATGTAGCAATATATAATTAGGAGAAGCCATTATCTGTGAATATAGACGATAAGGGGAACATGAAACCAAGGGAAGGGAGAGTACCATCCATGGAGGCGCTTGTGGAGGTTGATTGTGTACTCCTTCTAGGGTTTGACACCCAAATTCACACACAACCCAATTATCGTGAAAAAATCGAATCCTCTCGTCGGCCATCAACCACCAAGAATATTAGTACAATAAACATAAGAATATACAAGAAAAATCTTTTTTAATCAAGGAAAAAATCATATGACAAACTCCGAATAAAATTCTACTATATAAAATCGGTTACAAATAACCTCAAGACAGAATACTAGAAACCCACTAGAGATAAAATAAGAAAAATAATCTCCAGAGTAAGAAAACTCTCATTCCCTCTTTCTCTCTGTTTTTTTCTCTTTCCTCTCATTGGTGGTGCTATTCACTTACTGATTTTATAAATATGGTGGCAAACAACAAATGGCTAATTGCGAGAACTCCCTTTCGCACTATGCTCCGCTCCACATTCCACCATTGCATTACCGCTATTGCCGCAACCGCGGCCGCTACCACACCGCTTCTTCTGAAGTGCCTGGTGCGTTTTATAATGACGTCAGCTTCAAATCCTATCTACTTACCTGATCTAATCTTGCAGATAATTTGTCACGTCATTATTTGCGCCTTCACCGGTTCTCGCGCTTCTCCAAAAGGCGCATGCTCTGCCAACTTGGACGCGTGCATTATAAGTCAACTTACTTTGTATAAACAGCGCATACTCTATAAAATCAGCTTACCAACTCTAAAAGTCAACTGCTTACTCTGAAAAGACTGCCACCTACTCCTCAGAGCCTGGTGCCCACTGTACAAAGTTATCTACCAGCTCCGTTAGGTCGACTCCTCTGAACTTGTGTTGCCTGATCGCCCTTTAGCATTTGCCTCATCTCATCTTGGCCGGCTAACCTCCCTGAACGACTTCTTCTCTTAGTTGGCAAGCCTCCCTAGTTGGCTTCTTACTGCCCGATCGGCCGTCCTCTTGCAGCCCTGTTGGCTTCGCCCTTGTCCCTGCCGGCTCCGTTCTTGACCCTACCAGTTGGTCTTACTGACTCAATCATTGGCCCTGCCGGTAATTGCCGCTCCGATATTTGCCTGCTCCGACAAATCTGCCTCTCCGACATTTGCCCACTTTGACAAATTAGTCTCTTTGGTCATTTGCTGCAACTAGTTTGTAACATTCCGAACTTCACATAAATCCTATAAGATCTTCTAATAATGCGTCTATTTGTTGAGCTACCTATAAGAGAGTGATCAAACCCAACAATTTGCTGCAACTAGTTTGCCGCACTCTGAATTTTATACAAATCCTATATGATCTTTCGATGACACGTCTGTTTGTTGAACTACCCACAAGGGAGTGACCAAACCCAACAACTCCCTAATGACAACCTCCTCTTTCCGTCATTTGCTTCCCTTCTCCACCATTTTTGTAGCTCTAT
>JAODPA010032212.1:0-12413 GCA_025585075.1 Nepenthes mirabilis
AAGAAGAAGAAGGAGGAGGGAGAGAGACGAATGAAGAAGGAGAGGAAAGACGGAGAAACTACCAGCCGATTTGTGCTTTGTGGCGACCTCCTCTTCTTCAGCCAAATAGTTTAGAAAATTTGAATTTATAAGCCGATTTTCTTCTTCCTCTCAGTGGCTAATCTCATTTTCCTTCTTATATGGAAGCTAATTCATGGAGTAGCAGAGAGGAGAGAGGAAGGCCGAGCCACCATTATTGTTGCTGTTGCCATCGATTTATTGATGCTTGAGAAGGTTGTTGTCATTGGTTGGTGTTGCTGCTGTCGTCGATTTGTGCCGCTGTCGTCATTGCCAGAAGAAGAACACAAAATTGAGGCAAGTTGATTTGAGTCTTATTTGCATGAAATCTTCTATTTTTTCAAGTAAACTTCCTACCTCACAAAATAAGCTCTTCCTTCATTCTTGTCATTGTTGAAGCTCGGATTTTATACTTTGATTTTGTGGGGAAACTGTTGAAAATGGAGGGTTACAAATTTGGAAACTTGAATGCAAAGCTTCGGCTCGATGAGGAAATGAGCAACCCCTTGGGATTAACGATAAATTGTGGTTGCATAAATTGTCTAATGGAGCCATGAAGAATTGATTTTTTTGCATATTGTACCCAGATTTTGGGGAATTTGGCGCCGTCGTGTTTCCCATTTTTCGGCTGGGTTCATTGACCCAAGGGTAGTGAGATGACTTCAACTCTTCATTTTGCAAGTAAATCTTCCCCTCTTATCCCTTGATGTTATTTATTTGCTTACATTAAGTGATTTTGTGCCAATCAATCCAAATTTGGTGGTAAGGTGGAATTTGGGAAATAGTCAGGAAAATAGGGCATCTTAGGGTTCCGGGCCTTTGGAGCTATGAGTAAGGGATTAGGAATCGGTATACATATATACAAATATGTGGATGCATATGTGAAAACTTATGTATGTATGTATGTATTTATACATGTGGCATTACCGGTGTGTGTATAGTGTACAATTGGCTACAGATATGTTCGGCTATGGCTGTGTGAGGAGCCATGTGTATATGTACGGCATGTACGTGGGTGTGTGTACATGGCCATGTAAGTATACGACGTATGCATGTAGTGTATATGTGTGTGTGCATGTATGGCTGTGTTGTGGGGCAAAATGTGTTGAGTGAGATTGTTGTCTGTGGTGGCAAAATGTACGAGAGAAGTGTAGGGATGCTGAAGGTGTGTGTGTGCACAAGAGAGAGAGGTTGGCAAAGGATGTGGAGTATTGGAAAATTATGGGTGAATATATACATACATACACACATACATACATATAAACGTGAATAACTGGTAAAATAAATATTAGCGTATTATGTGATGGTAAATATGTATGTACATATTTTAGAATATAAGTTGATTTATAGGCATCAATATATAAAGGTATAAGATAGATGAAGGAAAAAATGTGAATAAATTATTTTGATTAGACTCACATAGATTTAGAAAAATAGTTGAATAATATTTAAAAATTGTGGATCTCTCTCAATGACATCAGAATAAAAGAAATTTTATAACCTTGGAGATAATATTGGGACTCCGAATGAGTTACAAATAATTTAATAAAATATTAGGGTATTCAATCTAATATTTAAACTATCCTTGGTACCGTTGCTTTCCTTCCGATAATGATATTATTTGCGTCATCTTTGAATGGTGAGTGTATGGTCTTTATCAGTACCAAACGAAAATTCTTTCATTGAAATTGTATAGCCTTCTTTGTGTTATACTTGATTGCGTGAGTAATTGAGTTATTGACTTCTTACGGTCAAAGTTAAGGAAAGCGTATGAAAACACTCAGATATCTAATCGAATGGGAGGTTATGACATCTTAGAGTGGTCTACACTTATCCAATACTGATTTCCGTATTACGGCGATAATGATGTATATTGCTTATTATGGATGGATACTTATAGCCATGTGACCATCGCAAGAAATGATATCAGGGATATCAATTGGCGAAGGGTGTCACGAATGGTATGGGCATACTATGGGTACTACCTTTAGGAGGACTGTAGGGATAGTGAGGATATCACAGATAACCTCGTTGCATTTACCCAGCCGTTAGAAGCGTAAAAATGCAGTCTTTGGTTTACGATAACAGAATAAAGTCTAAGGAGATTCATTATGACATTTCGTCATTGTTAATACTTCATGAGTTTGGAATTCAATTGAATCAACGGGTTATATTCGGTAGAACTAATGTGTCAAATTTTACGATATCTGAATTTAGTGGAATCCATGTCGTTTATTGTATTCGGTTTTCAAGTCGTTCATGCTGATATTTGGACCAGGGGATACCTTTTTATTTTCTTGTAAGATCGGATTCTGAGAGATCTTCGCCTTATATTGGTAAAATATTATGATCTTTGTCATATCAGAATTGAAGTGATCTGCTTATGTATTGGTATCGTAAATGCGATAAAATGTACTTTCTTTGACATATTTATCTATTAAATATTATATTATTATTCATAATTTTTGTCATATCTTATGTATTATTATTATCCTTTCCTGTTTATTTTGGATTTACTATCACTTGTTTGGCATTTGACTCACTCTTACTATTTTTCTTTCTTTCAAAGTAGCAGATTTAGACAATGATAACTCTAGAGTTAGATAAAGAGTTGTGGCAAGAGAGATTGAGGCCCAACTGGAGATAGTATTGAATTTTTATTCTAGAGATAAATTTTAATATTTTGCTTTATTTTGTTGGGATTTATGAGGTTATCTATTTTTCCCATATTTATTGTTGGTGCAAGGATGTTTGGGTATTTATTGATTGGAGACTTAGAATTTCTCCTATGTGAACAAGTTTAGGAATTAATTATAGATTTGAGATAAGGTCAATTTACTATTTTTCTTACTCTAATCGAGTCAAAATTGACAAAGAATCCCTTCCCTTTTTCTTTTCTTCTCTTCTCCCTTCGTTACTCTACTAGGTCGTGGATTCCTCTCTCCCCCCCCCCTCTTTCTCTATTTAAAACGCGAAGCAGTAAGTTGATAACCAATTTATCGAACTGGCACTAGAACACCAAGAAGGCGAGCACATGGCGAGCGTGTAGTGGACTCGAGCCAACAGTGAGCTCAAAGCCTACTGGAATTGGCACCTCCTTCTGGGCTCGAGCCAACAGCGAGCCTAACCCTATTGGAATTGGCGCTTCCTTCTAGGCCTAAGCTTGCCGCAGGCTCGGCCCTGCACTTTGCTGTAATAATGCTGATTTTTTTAATTTTCTTAATTTCACTTATCCCAAACTTATTTTCATCAATTTAATTAGTAGGACTTAGTACGTTTTAGAAACTCGTACCTTACACTTTCAACTCTTGAAAACGTTTTCCACAATCATTTATCCAGATGAATTTGACTTTCTTTCGTGTCAATCGAGTTAGAACATATAAATCCCATCACTAAAGAAATAACTATATGTTGTGACGGAATAGGTCCCTATCCTCTAAAGACCTTCCATCAATAATAAAGAAAACTAATATTCATAAATTTAAATCATTATATTCTGTAAAAATTTTGACAAAATTTTCTTTATAATTAGACAAAAATAAAAAAATACAACCTGTATAAAATAACCTGTATAAGCACACAACTGTTTAAATACCACAATTCACCCTACAACATAGATTACAGGACCACAAACTGCCATATCATTCATGGCTCTAACATAACACATTTTATCTACTATTCAGACTCAAAATGAGATGTCATCTAGGACCTATACATGTCCAATTCAAAATAGCAGAAGCAACTATATCCATAACGTAAACTTATGAAAGCATAAATCATTGTTCTATCAAAATAAAAAACATATTATGACCATTATACATATTCAATACTAATCACAAGTGACATAATTACATGCAAAACTGTCAAATTTTTTAAAATTTTTCAGATAATTCTATGACTCCAAAGTCTCCCCTGCTAAGCTTTGCCTATTCTTACTCGTCAGGAATCAATTCTACCGTTTCATCTGGAGGGAAGAAAAAAATAGAAAAGTGAGCCGAAACCCTGTAGTGTACCACAAAACATGCAAGTGATATATTTTCATGTAGAACATAATTGTAAAAGGTCATGAAAATTGTTACAGAATGGAAACATATACAAAAGTTAGGAGAAAAGTATAATTCAATATAGACAGATCTCGATAATCATAATTCATACTTTTCTACAGAACATATATTCAATAAGATAGAAATTGCGATAATATCAGAAGAAAGAATATGTCCATGGAAAAAGGAAGAAAACATATTTTCATTTAAATATGTATCAGAATTCATAAAATAGTTTCAAATCTTATTTGTTCTTCAAAAATTCTAGTTCGATATCCTAGGGACCCAATCAGTATAATCGATGATAGATTGTATTCAATCCAAATAATTAAAGGCCAATAGTTTGATAATATTTAATTTCACCTCATTTCACTATTCTATAGTTCGATAGTTCGATGATTCAATTGTCCGATGCTTCGATAATTTATTATCGATTACCACCATAACATTCTAAAGCATGTCGAAAAACCTTTTCTGATTGTACAATAGTTCTAGGTCCGTTTTTCTTACTGATTAATTTAATTTAAAACATTTGCTCAAAATTCTATAATCAAATTCAACATATTTCAAAGCCAAGTCTAAATTTCATTCAATTACTCTTTCAGACTATTTCAGGAGACTTCCATAGTTCGATAACATAGTTCCATGTAGAGTTTTCGAATACAAATCATTCAATAAGCTTTATCAAGGCGACAATTAACATTTAAAATCATCAAAATTTCAAGTTTCCAACACAAATCTCCAAATTTTCGTGCTAGGATTTCGGGTAACATTTTCGGGTGTAATTCAACCATAAAACTTGGGCCAATTTACAAAATCAAAACCATAATTCATAAAACTTACATATAACATGAATTAAACTCAATTTCGCACCTCAATTTCGAGCTAGGATTTGCACTACGCTGTCCAAACAAGAAACGAAGGCAAAACGTGAGCCAAATCATAAAATTGGAGTTATCAGTCACAATATACATGCATAAACATGAAATCTAGTCCAAAAGTCATGAGATTCATACATTATCGATGTCAAATCTTAAGGAACAAGTGATTTGGAGCATAAACAATAATATGGAGATATTCAAAAATGGTAAAAATGGAAAAGGAGATCCGATGTACACTTGCCTTAGTTCAAGCTATCGTTTTTCTTACTTGGATTGGAGTAGAACGGCCCAAAATTTCCTTCATATCTTCCTTTCTTCCCCTTTCCCTCTTCTCTCCCTCCGTTTTCTACTGGAAAGGCCGAAAATGGCCAAAATAAAATGCAGACGGTGTTTTAAAAGCAGGTCGGGCACTCGAGCGCAAATCAAACATGCAGTGAGTGCACCCCCTTCCGTAGCAATCTGCTTTTGGCGCTCGTTGCTGGGCTCGAGCCAGCGGCTAGCGTACTCTATTCTGGATTCTGTGCCTCCTGTTGGGTTCAAGCTTACAGCAAGCCCAACTCTGCATCTTCCCATACAATGCTTAAATTTTTAATTTTTTAAATTTTATTTTTTCCACACTTAAGTCTATCAATTTTATTAACTTATTTACTAGAATTTGCTATATTTTGAAAACCTGGGTCATCACATATGTCCTCACTTGGTATATTTGAATAAAACCCAAGAATATCAAACTAGTCCCAATTTAATCTCTCAAGTCCCAACGAACTTTTATATTACATTTAATCTCAATCTTTCAATTAATTGCAAGAATCCACTTTACTCTATCATGTCCCATGTCCTGAAAATCCAATCTCATCATTAATAATTATTTATATTATTCATTAATTAATTATCAATCCAATTAAACTGGGCATGATCTTCATGCCAATATATCGGCCAACCAAATAAAAATAATATAACCTAAATACAAAATCCAAAATACTACGTCATCATGTAGCTCTAACACTAATCAAACTGTGATGTTGGATTTTATGTAATGAGTCATATCTAATCCATAGAAACATTAGAGTAAACTGTATCCATATAATACTAAATAAACCAACATTCATCTTATAGCTTACAAACCGTTGTCCAAAAGATGTACATATATTAAACTGCCATCTGAAACTAAGATACAACCCCAAATATTTCATAATTCCTATCCTAATCTCTTTGAATCAACTTTTCTTTCAGTCCAAGTCATCCTATGAGTATCCGAACCTCTCATCTGAAGAGGGTTAGTAAAAAATAGAAATAAAAATGAGTTGAAAGCTCAGTAAATTATATAATTTTATAATTAAACATATATAAGTTGTAATTAAAACATATTCGAAGGACTGTAAATCAATTTTAGATACAATTATGCACAAGTTTTTCAACTTTCCTTTTCATATTCTTATTTAAATTCATACCATATAATCATATTCAAATATGTAGTTCTTTGGGATCAAGGGCCAATAAGGCCTCACCGACTAAAGGAGTATTTTTTTTTTTTTGATAAGTAATTAAAATTGCATTAAATGAAAAGAATTACACAGCCTATGTTTTTTTTCCAAGGGTTTTTCCAACTTGGAGAAAAAATATAAACGCTAAGGTATACCTCGAGCACCGTGATACAACCTAAGATAAAATAATGAGAAACAAGTCCTGCAAGAAGAACGTCATTCTTCAAAGTAAACCATCACAGACCTAATAAGATTCAAAGCTGATAAAAACCTGCCCCCCAAATCTCTAATGATAATAAACAGGGGCAGCAGCAAAAGTAAATTATCAACAGCAATCTGTAGCATAAGAGGGCCTGCAGCAAAATTAAATTCACAACAGCATTGCAAGGGCAGAATTACATTATCAGTAGCATACAGCAGCATGGAAGCAGCAGCATACAGCAGCATGGCAGCAGCAACATACACAGCACGTGAGACAGTAGTATGCTTCGGCAACAAATCTAGCAGCAACCATCTTCGGCAGGTGGAATCAGCAAAATCAACTCTTTATATAGCCTTTTGTCCAAGGCCCCAACTGCCCCAAGCAGTAAAGCGCAAGCCCAAGGCAGCTTGCATCTCAGCCACGATGGACTCTTCCAGAGGGCAGCAATTCAGCAAAACACTCATTAAAATTTCCAGAGTTCTGCAGGTAAGCAAATACCACCCGGCTGCACAATCTACCAGCATAACCCATTGAATCAACAGGGCCAAAACAAAGAAAATATCAAGGACATTATATAAAAGACTCAATTTCCGCCTTCTACTGGCAGCTGCATCCTGACAACCACCTCACCGGCCAAGGTGGTCTACAAACGACTAAAGAATGACTTTCAAGCCTGAGGAGGACTTAGCGTTCTTGGAGGCAGCTTTTTGCTTACTCCTAGACTTAACTTGAACCCAGGTTCCCTCTCGCACCAAACAGTCATTGTTGTGTAACTCCTCATCGCAACGGTCTTTCAGCCGCTGAGAACGATTTGGGTTATCAAACAGCAGGAGGCCCGCCACTAAGTCATCCAGATTGCTATAACGATCGAATCGAAAAGCTATATTCCATTTCAACAAGAAACAAAGAAAGCTAAAAATAAGCTGCATCCTATCAATCGATAAGGAATTAATGTGTGGCTTGGAAGATGTGGCAACCACCAACAAACGGAGGGCTTCAAAATAAGCACCCGAGGAGCTGTTCAGATTATCCATCTCTAGCGAGAATGATTGTGAGGTTCTGAGTTAAGGAAATAATAATTAGAGAGCAATTAAGTTAATTTGGGTGTACGATGGTCAAAATGTATGAGAGGAATCGGATGAACAGCTCAAAGAGCCAAAATTGGTAAATCGAGAACGAAAATTATAAACCGAGTTATGTAATTTTGAAAATACAATTTCAGGTTTTAAAGCATGATAATCATGGCTTATTAAGGTTGTATAATCAAGAACAAGGCCCTAGGATGTGAAAGATTGGGTTAGAATGGTCAAAACGGGTCCTGAACGGCGAAAACGCGGCGTAGGATTGCTGCTGCCTTGCCGCGGCTCAGACTGGCGCCCTCCGGGAGCTCAAGCCCTCCTATTAGGCGGAAAAACCAGAAGCGAGGCCGCTCGCTGACCGTTCGAGCGCGAACAGCCCGTGGTGCGGCCGCTCGCTGACCGCTCGAGCGCTGCGCGTAATATAAATACGCGCCGTGCGTTTTTCTCCGTCATTTTTCAGTCGGCCAATGGTTTTTAGAGAGAGAGGGAGCACAGTTTTAGAGAGAGAAGAAGGGAGATCAAGGCTCGGGAGTCCAGATCCGTCCGAGAGCCAGGTATAAAGGTGAAAGTACGCGTCGAGGCAAGTGTTCTCATACCCACTTCTCGATCTCTTTCGATGTTTTATGTGATTTCGTTAGGTATTTTGTGTTGATACTCACCGTGAATGTTATGATCTTGAAACCCATGCCTAGAGGTCCAAGAATATCTGGTTATTTGTCCGAATCATGTCCGATTTGCCCGGTTTTGGTTCACCGAAACCCTAACCCTCACTCAAATTCGAGATTCACTGTTTCCCCTCCAAATTATGATAATTTCACCTCAAATTATGAATCACCGCTTTCCTAATATATATAGTTATCGACCGGGCGTCCAATTTTACAAAAATCGACCCGTTCACGGCGTCCGAGACCTCTAAATACCTCCTGACACTGTTCACCCGAGGTGAACAAATAAATTTACATGCTCTCACCTTTGTATTATCTTAAATTGATCTCAAGATATGAATCACCATGTCCTAATGATGCATGTATGTCGACCGGACGTCCAATTGGACACGAATCTACCCGTTTGGGGCGTCCAAAAGTGTTAAACGATCCCTATTACTATTCATACGAAGTAAATGGATAATTTGTATATTGTATCCTCATTCCATTATTATCAACGTTATGACGAATGTACATTTGAAATCGTAAGATTCAGAAACGGGCTCCGGAGGACCCCAATGTGATTGGCTCGTCAATGGTAAAGAATCTCAATCCCTCTCATGAATCTCTCATGAATTTTGATAAGTATGCACATAAATGGAAATGTGCAAACATGCTTAAGTTCCAAAATGAAATGAGAACCGAACGAGTACACGGAGGAAAGTCCACAATGTGATATGTGCATGATGAAACCTCCCAAATGGCGGGAGATACGGCAAAATGGATACGGTGGACTTTCCCTCAAATGGAAATGGAAATAGAAATGGAATCATGAAACTAGGACCATGGACTTTTAGATGGGTAGTATTCTCTGGCTTGACACGTCCATCACGGTAAAAACCGGAAGAATACTTGGGCCACGTATTCTAGTCGCCTATGTGTAAGCAGGTGGTGTCTGTGTCATGCCTTAGGATACTATTGTGGAAGAACGAGGACTGCCCTCATACCCCGGGGGAATGGGGCGATTTACGGCACGATGTGCACGACCCCCCGGATGGGTCGTAAAAGATAATCCCTCATGGCCTTAGATTATGTGGAGTATCATGATCCTTTTCTCGTTCTCTCGCATCGTTTGCTAGTACGACCTACTGGCCCTGGTCTGAAAAGACTAAAGTAAATTGATAATACACTAAAACATGTTCAAATGGCAATTAAATATTCCAAGACATGATAAATGGCAAATTGATGCTTCTAAATGTTCCTTTCCTCTCAAGTCTCATTGTATTTCTAATGCTGGTTGCCCCTTTTCATTTTCATGTTTGTGTTTCTTCATCATTAAAAGTGACGTATGATTATACTTGCTGAGCTATAAGCTCACTCTTGCTGTTTGTTGTTTTTCATTCCAGATGAGAACACTTAGCCAGCGCCTGATAGTTAGAGCAAGGGGAGAGACCTACTTGGGAGATTAGCTGGACGTCAAGTGCTTTGAAGATTCGATCCTTTTGTTGTAATGAAATGTAGCAGCCACTCATAGATGGATGTGGCCCGTTGTTATTTTTATGGTTTTGTTATGCTTCCGCAGTTTATGATGATAGTATGCTTCCGCGTCTATATTGATGTTGTAAATTTTATTTTATATTAGATGGCATCTCTCTAGATCCAGTACAGTAGTTAGGGGTACTGTATTAGAGCCATGGATGATATGGTAGTGTCTGATCCTGTGTGGTGTGTTGTAGGCTTGATGATAAACCTTTGACAGATGTATACTTGTGCAGGACATTTTTTAACAGGTTGTATTTTGATTTTTTGTCCAGTTGCAGAAGAAACTCTGCCCAATTTTCTGCAAAAATTTATAATGCCATTGGGCATTAATGATATGTTTATTGACGGAGAGTTATTTAAGAAAAATAACTCGGTCCGTCACAATTGATATCAAAGAGAAAGAGAGATTCCTTAGGCTTGATCTGAATCATATGCGGAAGTTTAGGTTAGATTAAGATTGATTGACTAAGTGAGTAAAGGTATTTGATGACTAAGTCAATCCAGGTAGTTTTGGTTACCCCAATCCCAATGACTTAGGCTAGCGCTAAGTTTAAAGTGGTGACTTAGTTCGATTAGCTAGCTCATGCGTCCTAGCTTGTGTTCTAGGAGTGGCTTGAGCTGAATTGCTTCGGTATTAAGGAAGTATTAGTAGTGGCTCTTTGTTGGAGACTACTAATATTGGTGGTTGGTTGTAGGGTCAAGAGAAAGATGGTGTGTTGAGACACCTTAATGTTGGAATTTGATCGGTATTGATTGGGTCCTTGAACTGATCAGTGTTGATCCGAAGCCTAGGGTAATTAATCTCGGTTTAAGGTTTAAGTTTGATCAGTTCTCGGTTGAAGTCCCTGGATTGGTATTTTGCTTTGAAGGGTTGCCAGGTCAACCTTGAGAGCGTGATGAATTGGGTGGAGTTAAGTTTTGGTATATGAAGTCTTAGGTGGTCAGTTAATGGACTTTTGGGCAGTCCAGATCCTGGTAAGGACAAGATGTGGATTTTGAGACCTAAGATAACATTGCAGTGACCCCCATGTCTGATAGAAGATATGGCGTGCTGCCCTGTGATAGATAGGAAGTGAAGTTGACCTCGGTTGGTTGACGTGAGAAAGATCTTGGGTCTCGAGGATTAAGATGTGGTCCCATGTGTTATGGAAGTTTCTTGGATTAATATTTAGTGTCATTGAGACTCTTGGGAGCGTGTCTCAATAGTGGATAGTCCGATTGTGAGATTTAAAGATATCTTTAGTCCTGGACAGACGGTAAAAAGGTTCAGTGTTTTATATCAGGGTCCTAAGGTACGAACTCAAGGTGTTAATGTCACCTGTCATGGCAAGAGGTGAGGTTCCTGGGTTTAATGGTGTGATTTGATGTTGTTTTGGGACTTCCAAACCCATGTCGTGATAATATTTTGAATTGTGTAATTGGGAGGATCTAGGCTTGGCAGTAATGACAAAGGTGACCTAGCATTCGGAAAGGTAAAAGGGATGTATCAAAGTGGATGTTTATGTTCAAATCTTCGAGAAAGGTTTTCCCGAAGGGATTTGGGGACTATGATCTAAGTTATAGATAGTACGGTTGTTGGATTAAGGATAGTTGTATCCTCTGACCTTGAAGTGAAGAATCCAGTGCCTTAGGATCAAAGTTTTCAGTGGTGATGAAGCATGAGAGAAATATGTGGATTACTGAGATAGAAGATGAATTTCTCGATCTTAATGTCACAACCCTTGCATCTTTAGGATCCGATTATATATATGGTTTTATGATTCCTAGGTTTATTTAATTATGGATCCAAGTTCGATACAAGTGGTGTCAAGGTTGTGATATTTTTGGAGTTCATGGATACAATGGGTTGGGTTAACTTGAATCATCTAGTGGTGCAATCTTAGCGTGACGTTTGAATGGTCTGGTCAATAAGTTATCAGGTAGATCTGAATTGTGTTAGTAAACATATTGTACCTGGTAATTGAATTGTGCGATTTTGGGTATGAACTTGAGATAGCTAAAGGGATTAAGTCTTAATCTGATTTTAATAGTAGTTAGGTGGACTAACGGCAGTGCTGATATAGTTAGCTTGATAAAGGATAGCATGTTGCAATTTGGTTGTAGGATTTGAAGCATGGGTTGAATTGATCGAGGTATCAAGAAATTGATATTGTCTTTCATGGAGATCATTTGATCGAGGATGTTATCAAAAATTAAGATTCGGCTGAGTTATCTTTTGATCGATAATTTGAGGTCATGTCGAATCGATGCCAATCGTTGAGGATCTTAGGCAGGGCTGTGGAAGTATCGGCTTTGGTATCGTGGTAGAATATTCCAAAACCTTCGAGGTAAATAGATGGTCGGATAGGGTGATTGATGTTTGTGATATTTGGGTTGACCCCTAATGGGTCCGACGAGTAATCGTGGAATGTAATACCCTTAAGATAAGTGGGGGAGGAGTCCAGATTAGTGTTACCCCCACGTGTATGTCAGAATTGGCCA
>JAODPA010032223.1:0-12413 GCA_025585075.1 Nepenthes mirabilis
GTCAGTGAAGATACTGGTTTGCTGAAGGTTGTGCCGTTTATAAGCCTATGCTGTGTTGGGGTTGTAGTCTGATGTGCTGTTGGCTGATGCCTTGGTTTGGTGTTTTTGGTATTTTGTTATCATCTTAGTCTGGTGTATGCTGCCAGTTTTTGTTGTTGCTGGTTTGTATCAGCTCTGTAAGGACTGCCTGGAGTGGCTTAATTGATGCTGAAACTGCCGCCGGTTGTAATTGGGTGTACAATTGGGGTAGTGGGAGCTGTGGCGTTGCTGTGAATTTTATTCAACCTCTTAGGATTTCTGCTGGCTCTTCCAGATGCTGGTGAATTTTCCCTTCTGTAGTCGGCTGACAACGAAACTATCTGATTGATGCTGTGCTGTTGGTATGCTAATGATCCTGATGCTGGTGGCATGGAAGTTGCCTGGGGGCAGCGCTTCTGGTGTTGCCTGTCTCGTTTCTTTGTCTCGTGCTGGCCTGGCTGATCATTTTATTAATCTTGTTACTGTCTTGATTTGCTGGGTGGATTTCATGCGGGTTTGGATTTCTATCCTGCTGATGGGCATGCTTTACTGTATCTGCCGGTGTGCCATAGAGCTCGGATGTGCAAACCGGTCTGCACGGGCTTTTTTGCCGGATTGGAGTTGAGCTGGAGAGGTTATGGTGCTTTCCGGTTTCTGTCTTCTTTGCGCCCGGTTTGGTCTGAAGTGGCCAGATTGTTGTTTTGCTTCATATGTATTCAGCCGGTTTGGCTGTTGTGAGGGTGTAAATGACGTGGCGTCCTTGATGCTGTTGGTTCTATGGGTGCTTTGGACTCCTTCTTCGCAGCTGTCCCTGCTGTTGGATCTCTAGGGTGCTTGGGCTGCCAGCAGATCCGGCTTGATTTAGTGAGTTGCTGCGGGGCGATTGGATGGATATTCTGGTTTCCTCGTTAGTAACTTATTTTGTTTTGTTCTGTTTTTGTTTAAAGACTGTGGTTCTTTTTTGTTCTTCTGTTAGATATTTCCTCCTAGCTTTGTTGAGGAATTCTCTGTTGTACTAGTCGCTCGGGGTATGCCCTAGCGTTTTATGTTCAAACTCCAAGTCAAAAAACTTGGCGTTTTAACATAATTTTTTGTAAATTTTTCTCCCGTTAATCCAAAATACACACTTGCTTACCAAAAAAAGATAACCATGCCACACAGTCTCATCTACAGGTTGCCACTCCGGCTTCATAGAAAAATAAGGCACTCCGGAAACCTATCACTCCGGAAATAGGCACTCCGGAAAACACTTTAAAATGGCACTCCGGCCAGAAAAGGCACTCCGTCACTCCGGCCACAAAAGAGCATAGCTCCTCCTTGAAAAAAACACTCCGACTATTCCTGAGAATATGTGCTCCGTTCAAAGAAACCGCACTCCGTCCAAACGCACTCCGGATAGGGAACAGAACCACTCCGTCCTAAGGAGCAAAACACACTCCGGCAACCCAGAAACGGGCAAATCTACTCCGTCCAAATGCATACCGGAAAAAATAATGCACTCCGGAAAGGAAGCAAAGCCACTACGTCCAAGGAGAACATAAAACACTCCATCCATCGCAAGAAAACCAGAATCAACAAAAACTCCATCCTAAGTCACTCCGACCAGTGACACTCCGACCAAACAACGCAAGGCCACTCCAGCCTTTTAACGTACAAAAACACTCCGGATTCCGGAGTCATCAAACGCATGGTAAAATTTTTTTTTTTTCCGGGAACAAAAAAACAAGTCACTCCGGCCTATGAGGGAACAAAAACAAGTCACTCCGGCTATAAATCGACAGATGACATCACCTCCTCATAGGCACACCGGTCCAAGATGCCACTCCGGACAGGAACACCCAAAGAAGGACAATTTCACACCGGATTCACAACGCATCTCAACTCCAGAACAACACTCCAAAGATAAGAAAGCAAGGTCCTCCGTCCAAACAGAGGAAAAAAATCACTTCGGAAAGTCCACTCCGTCCAATTCACAACATCAAAACGGATACAGGTGCTACATCAGAGGCACTCCGTCTTGACGCGTACTCCTTCCAATGCACACCGTCAGTTAAGAATACTCAATTGCAGCAGCCTTTCCTCCACAGATCCAAAAACAGCCCCAGCTATTCACTCTGCAGGATCACCATATAAGCTCCAACACATAATGACATTCCTAGTACGCCAATCATCACCCTTGATACTAATTTCTAATTTCCTCCGAACAGTATCAATAATCAGGTTAGCAATATGACTAGGGGATCTCCCATTGGCGTCGCCAAAGGTTCTACGGTTTCGTTCAGACCAAATGAAGTAAACTGCAGCAGCAAGAGTGAGCCTGAAGGAGAGTGACATGGCATTCTTGCCGATCCAATTACAGGAAGCCCACTCTATATTCCTATCCCATAGCCATAAAATGAAAGCATGAGCAGGAATATGAAAAGGCCCCCATACAATAAAGGACCATTTACAATTGGCTGAAGCTCCTTGGAAAATGCGGTAAGCTAAGCGGGTGGAAAAGATTCCTTTGGGATCAGCAGTAGTTGAGGAAACTAGGATGTGTCCGCTTGCTGCTGTCGCTTGCCTGAAACTGACCTATTCTTCTTTCTGTTGGACCTCGGCTGCTATGGGTTGCCGGCTGATCCGGGTTGTTGTAGTTAGCTGCTGCGAGGTGGTCGGATGATTGTCTTTTTGCTGTTGTTTGTATACAACTTTTTTGTTTTTCTGTTAGATTGTTCCTCTTAGGTTTTTGAGGAACTTTTTGTTGTACCAGATGCGCGGGGTATGCCCCAACGTTTTATGTTCTAACTCCAAGTCAAAAAACTTGGAGTTTTAACATAATCTTTTGTAAATTTTTCTCCCATTAATCCAAATTACACACTTACTTACCAAAAAAAAAAGGGATCAGCAGTCCATTTGATTGTATCAAGTCTATCTGGAATAGGGCAGTAATCTGGCATGCTGTCCATAATTTGATCCACTTCCATATCATATTGGTTCGGCCACCTCCACTCACCATTAACCACGATCGAAGCAACCTTTGTGTCCAAAGGTAGCCCAGTCACAGTCATCAGCCTTGAGAAATATAAATCAGCAAGGGGGCCTTTCGGGTGCCAGTTATCAAGCCGTAAAAAGGTATCAACCCCATTTCCAATACTTTTTTTTTTTGGTAGGTAACCCCATTTCCAATACGATATTGGACATACGGCCGAATAGTAGGACGGAGTTTTAACATCTTCCTCCAGCACCAGGAAGCGTTGGTTGGCACTTTTATAGTCCAAATGCATCTATCCTTTAACCTATTCACATACATCCATGAGACCCAGATAGATTTGGGATTCTTTGTAATAATCTTCCATAACAGTTTTTTTTTTTTTTTGGTAAGTAAGAATTTTGGATTTATGGGAGAAAAAATTTACAAATTTGATGTTTTAACTCCGAGTATTTTAACATGGGAGCAAAACATAAACCGCTGGGGCATACCCCGAGCGACAAGTACAACTGGAAGTACAAAACAGATCACAAGGAGACCAACGATCTACAGGACCAATAGAAAATGAAAAATAAAACAGTACAAAACAGCCGGCGCTATAAAGCCCCGTAGCAACCTAGAAAATCCACAATATCTACATATCTATGGAAGCCAGCGCAACAGCAACTTTGTCAACGCCGTCAGCCTTCGAAGACAGTACTGACATCCGAGAGAATCAACAGCTTGCACCGTATTCCTCCAGCAGCAAAAACAGCAGTTTCCAGCTTAACAAATCCATGCCAACTGCACAGAAAGTGAGTATGGAAAAGCAAGGAGGCCGACATCAGCCGCCATCCTGTACAGCCCCGGAGACTGTACCATACCAGCTTCTGATGCAGACGCAGGCGTCAAAATAAATCAATTCACCCCCGCAACAAGCTGCAGACAAGCGCAGTGCTAAGCAACAGCATAGTAGTTTGTCAGAGCATTTAAACCACCAAAAGGAACCTGTCCCAACAGCAGTCTTCAGCATCGGCACTCACCACATACAGAGACCCAAGACCAAACAAATGCCATACAAGACCAAGGGCCTTGCAGCTAGATCAACAGTTCAATGTACAGAACAGCAACATGTGCTGCAACAACATTTATTGCTGTTGCCGCCAGCAGCATCAGCATGAGCCCAAAGAGACGCAGACTTTCTTTCAACTCCAAGGCCAGCATATAGCCCAAACCGAGTCCAGCAAAAATGCCTCGAACTTCATATGGTCAAAAAGAATATGCAGCACAAACAGAGGCAGCAATTGATTCAGCATTGAACAAAGTTCCAACCACCCACTGCATCACAACTCGGATGCATACCACCCAAGTAAACAACCTTAACCCAAATATTTTCAACCCCTAGCCATCTAGTTGGCCATACCAGCGGCTTGCTAAGCCAGTAGGAAGACAAACAGATCAGCAAAACAATATCCTTACTGTAGTTTCCAACACACTCACCACAACAGGATGAGAAATTTAAGAACCAAATAACCTCAGTCAGCCACTCAGCTCACAGCCGCATGGACCCAAACCATAAGCACACGGGCTCCCCCAACCCAATCATCAATAGGGACACACAGCCAGAGAAAAAAGAGCAGCACCCAAGGGTATTCAGCTGCACCAATTTCTGCCAGTTGAGCCAGCATCCCACCATAAACTGCAGCCAACTCTACATCCTAATATTAATATCAATATTAGGTCATGGTAGCATCAGCAATAAACCACCGCAGTGCCAAGAATCAGCAACATCAACATCAACAAAATCAGCTCAGTGAATATAAAAAGCAGCTATAATGCCTCAGCAGGTCAATATCGGCACCTTTAGCTACAACTTGTAGGATTCCATGTTGCCGTCAGAATCAATCAACAATATACATTAGCTCTCATCAAGAGCAACATGAACACCTGCTTGAGCAGTTGCTTTTCACAGCAGCATAGCAACAAGGCCCAGTAGACTGGAACAGACTCAGTCATACAAACCAAGACAGTCCCAGCTGCCAAACTATCCAGTGAGCCAGCAGGACACCATCATACTCCAGCAAAAATAGAAGCCCATTCAGCAGACAAATAGAAAGCACTGTGGAGGCATCAAAATTCAGCAGCAAGAACAAGAAGGATGCTCCAAAACCCTGGGAGCAGCCGAAGGAGACCCCAGTCAAAAGGGAACTCAACAGAATAACTTAAAATCCAGAACCGCCTCTGGATTTTTTGGAGGCAGCTTTTTTTCTTTTTCTTTGACAATGGAGTCTTCCACTCCGTCTTCGAGCCTTGCGTTTCATTTGCCAAAGAAGAATTCAGAGCATACTTCTTGGTAATCCTCCGGATAGAGCATGGGGTAAGCAAATACTCTTTAATATCAAAATGGTGATGTTGGAGCTCACCATCAGGGGAGGAAGTATCAAGCTGCAAATCAATAGGCCCATCTAAACGCCCAACTTCTTCGGAATCCCTCATTTGGATACCAATGCCGGCAGGGGCAGAAGGCGAACAAGCTATACGGGCCAGCGGGTCTTTGGGTTCCAGACCGAGAGGATCTGGGATTGGAGAAGCCAGCAGATCAGGGAGCTCTGCCCCAGTTGGGGAGCCATTCACTCGGCATACATAATTTTGGGTTTCAATTGTGTCAGCAGGAGGATACGGGGGAGCATCCATTGCCAACAGCTGCAATTTAGCAGGGCATGAGGAAATCCTGGGTAAACCAGCCTCCAGGTCCGGCACAGCATCCTCCACATTTTCAGCACATTTCGAAGGGGTCACCATCAAATTGGGACCCAGGCCAAAATCCTGACCAGCCTGATCCCAAGAGGTCACTGCAGGAACAATAACCCTGGGTATAGCCCCAGACTCACATCCAGCGACACCAGGAGCAATAACATGATCAACATTTTTATTGGATTCGAGCTGAACCCCAGGGAAGGGGCAATCCACTAGTAAATCACATCCACCACCCATAGCATAATGTGATGACACTATAGATTTACAATCACCCTCCACTAAAGGGGGGGGAGCAGACACTACCTCCTCAGTCAGAGGTTGATCAAAGGCGGTTGCCAAGGTCCCTTGAATAATTTTGTCAGGGGCAGAATTAGAGGGGCAGGACCTAGAACTACCAGTTTGCAGTCTAGTCTTCTTGGATACACATTTGGATTCGATATGACCAATCATCTGGCAGCAAGCACAGCGTGTAGGTTTCCATCCATATTCCACATTCACCATTGAAATGGAATCAGAATTGGGGCTGGTTTTAATAGCAATACAATTAGGAAAAGGGCCATCAATTCCAACCTCGACACATATCTTAGCGAAAGAGAGATTCTCCATTCGGGCTGTCCTGGGTTCAAGTAGCAAAGGTTTACCAATGGCACTTGCAACCCAACACAGCCCAGATTGCGACCATAATTCAAGCGGCAGGTTTAGCAACTTGATCCAAATGGGAAAGCGCTTAATTTCCTCCTTCGACAAAATCAGGCCAGGAGACCATCTTCTGAGGAAAATTAGTTTTCCAGAGAAAGTCCACGGGCCTGCCCGAAGGCAATGCTCCATCATCTCCAAGGATGGGAACCGAAAAAAGAAAAAGCCAGCTTCGTTACCAGCTATGTGATTGAGCCCAAAACGGGTCCAGATTTTCCTTGCAATGGCCTGGATGGCCTAGAAATGAGGGGGAGAGTCCAGGAAGTGCCCAACCAGAGTGAAGCCCCAAAGCAAAGAACTTTGTTCAATTACCTCAGGAGGAGGTGAAAGAGCGCCATTGGAATTTCCAGCGACCTGGTGAGAGAAGAAAGGAAGCTCAGAACAGCAATCCGCTCCACCATTCGAGATGACAGCCACCCAGGAATGGGGAAGATCTGAACCGATTTCGGAGTTAATGCACACGGGCTTCTGATTCGAAGGGGAAGCAACGGTGGCAGGAGCCAGAGAGATCACAGGAAGAGTCGAAGGCATACTCAGAGGGGGGAAGGAAGCTAGGGATTTGGATGACGGAAGGGGGGACGAAGGTGGGGAGCCGACCGGCTGAGGGTCGGGGGCACACCCCAGAAGGCTGGCCATGACTGGCGAGGACAACGGCGCCGAGCTCGTGCAGTTCAAATTTCAGATTCGAAATTTGAAAATAATCTTCCATAACATATGAGAGATCAGGGCTTTGTTAGAACTATGCAAGTTTTGAATACCAAGACCACCATCAGATCGAGCCCTGCAGACATGCTCCCACGCCACTTTAGCAGTAGATCCCCCAGAAAAGGACCCGTGCCTCAGGAAACGACGGATATAACCTTCTATGATTTTCAAAATGGATTTGGGAATAATAAACAGAGATGCGCAGTGGAGGTCAATCGACGACAGAATAGCCCGGATCAGCTGTAATCTGCCCCCAAATGATAAAAGCTTGTTGGTCCACGAATTTATACACTGCCTAACCCGATCAATCAAAGCTTTACAATCAGCCACCGACAGCCATGAAATAATGAGGGGAACTCCCAAGTACTTAACAGGAAGATTCCCCAATTTGAAACCCGTTATAACCTGAAGTTCCCGGATCAGCCTTTCATTAGCAGAGCACACAAAAAATTCACTTTTGTTCTTGTTTGCAGATAGCCCAGAAACAACCTTGAATTCCTCAAGGCATTCCTGAAGAAGTCGAACTGACTTTGTATCAGCTTTTTTTTTGGTAAGTCTGACTTGGTATCTGCACTGGAGAAGAGGAGCAAGTCATTAGCAAAGGCAAGCATGATGGACTTTGTTTTCTCACATCGCCTAACCTTTATCTCCAGAATCCCATTCAACACATCCATTGCAAGAACGAAGAGATAAGGGGATAGGGGATCACCTTGTCTCAACCCCTTAGCTCCCTTAAAGAACCCCACAGATTCCCCATTAATATTAATGGAGAAGGCGGTGGTCGTGATGCATTGTTGGACCCACAAAATCAACTGAGGGGGAAAATCCATTAATTCCAGAATAGCGATCAGAAAATCCTAATGCATTGAGTCATAGGCTTTCATAAGATCAACCTTTATGGCACAACGCCTAACACCTTTTTGTGAATGATAATTATGCAAGAGCTCCTGGGCAAGCAAGATATTGTCAGAAATTCTCCGCCCCGGTACAAAAGCTATCTGGCAGCTATCAACCAGATAGGGGAGAACTTCCTTTTTTTTTTGGTAAGTAAGTATTTTGGATTAATAGGGAGAAAAAATTACAGAATCTATATTTTATCTCTAAGTGATTTGACTTGAAGATAAAACATAAATGCTAGGGCATGCCCCGAGCAAGAGATACAACAGAATATGTCCAAGAATTCTGAGAGGGAACTAAATACAGACACCACTGAACACAAAAACAGGCACAAAACAGCCCAACCAAACAAAAATCAGCACAAGCCAAAAGGAGCCGAAAGAAGACGCTAATATAAGCGCCAGGCCATCAGCACCCCATTCCAGCGTTTCGCAGCTTGTCCAGAGTGCCATTTTCAGCGCCTCAAGGCCTTCGGCTCAGATGCAAAAAACAGAGAAAAAACTAGTAGCAACCGAGACTCGCGGATCCAATAGGGGAGCTGGACAGCCAAGAAGCAACCGTAGTGCAGGAAATAGACTGCTCCAGATTTAGAGACACACACGGCCGGAGTGGATCAATGCATCCAACAAGTCACGCCAGATTGCTACAGCAGACAGAAAGCAACAAAATCGGGCGGCTAATGAACATGGTTTAAAAGCTACAGCCAATTGCTTCAGAAGCGGCCGCAGCCTTAAGCACAAGATAGATTGGATCCCAGCGCAGCAAACACGAAGACCAGATTTCAGAGGCCCCAGCTTAAGATTCTGCACTGCCCACCACTGGTACAGGAGATAGGAAAGCTGCTAGCACCAGCACGATCCAGAATGGTTACTTCCCGAGCCGCAACATCAGCATGGCAACTCCAACCTCAGCATCCACCAGCAGCAACCAAGAGCCACAAAGGGTCGCGATCAACGCAGACTTTACATCAAGACAGCCGTAGCATCTCACGTTTCAGAGGCCCATAACGCTTCATCAGGTAGGATGCCGCACACCAAATAGCAACAACATCAAACACCAGCACCATCTTCTAGAACGCCAGCAGCCATTTTCTTCAGCATGTGTAACAGCAGCCTGGAAGACATCACCTTCCCGATCGGCACAGCCACCATCAACATACTCCATACAGCAACAGCCACATAAGCAATGGTGATGGCCGAAATAATACCAGAGAACAACTGGATCAGCAGAAGGGGAGGTGATGACAACGCCATCACTCAGCAATTCCACATGGGCACCACCAGTATCAAAACAGTGAGCCTGACTGAGCATCCCACTACTGTGATTCAGCAGCACGGCAAAGACACAACCGAAGTAGCCAGTCAGGTCCACCATCTTATTCTCATCTGAAAGCCAATCAGATCCAAGGCCAGAGGTAGAGCAGTCATAGTACACCAGTGCACCATCCTGCATACCGTAGCCACAACACCATGCCACAAATCAGTTCATCATACATCAATTCCTACCGGGAGATCCACATCACAATTTCAGGGAGCCCGGATCAGAATCATCAGTCTAAATCAGGCATTGCCACAGCCTCGGGCATCAGAGAATGTATCATATTAGTCGAGCGCAGCAGCAGCCAAGAGCAGCAATGGATAAACCATCGCAGGAACTAGCTGTGCCAGGGATAAACATACCAGCATACCATGTTGAACTCAAAAGACCCATCACACTTAACCAGAACCAACAAGAAGGAAACCTCAATTCACCAATAAAGAGGCTAGAGAAGCCTGCAAAATCAGCAGCAACCACAGCCCAGCAGCAAAAAACCCAGAACCAAAATCCATAATGATTTTTTTTTTCTCTGGGAATTTTTTTTTTTTGGAGCGGGAACAACTAAAGCTCCCAATGCGGGAACGAAAGCCAAAAGCAGTAAGGAGGCAGCAACCAGAAGGATCAACAACAGAAGGTGGAGCAGCGGGGAGCCAACCCCGGCAGGGCACCATCAGAAGGCCACCACAGTGCAGAATCCCCAACAACTCAACCCTCAAGGGCAAAAGGAGATAGCATCCTCAAAAACAGCATAGATGATCTCCCCCCGCTCTTTTTTTTTTTTTTATAAGTTCCATCGCCTAACTAGCGAGTGGTTAGGACAACCAGCTTCAGGCAGGGAGGCTTTCAGTTTGTCTCGAACAACATTTGAAATCTGGGAGCAGATCTGGGAAGCATCCTGATGGGATGAACTCTCGAAAATACGGTTGTTACGTTCTCTCTAGATATAATAAACAGTGGCCGCAAGAGAGAGACGCTTAGAGAGGGCGATGAGGTTCTTACCTTTCCACATGTGTGAAGCCCAATTAACATTATGGGACCATATGGGGTATGGCCAGTGAATGCCAGCAGTCCGTTGGATAGAGGTCCACACGGAGGAGGAGAATGGGCAAGAGAAAAAAAGATGGTCATGGTTTTTAGCGTCTGAATCACAGAGAGAACAAGTGAGGGAGAGGTTGGGAATACTATGAACACGGTCGGAGGTATTAAGCCGGCCTTTTATAGCCAGCCAAAGGGTGAAGGCGTGGGCAGGAATATGGAAAGAACCCCAGACAAGTTTTGTCCAGCTCAGTTTTGGCTTCGGCGGGTGAAAAGGAGGTAGGCAGACTTGGACGAAAAGACACCGTTAGAGCTACCAACCCATCACAGAGAGTCTTTAAGCTCATCGTTGGGCGAGTAATGGGGCATGTTTGTGGCGAGATTGGAAACCTCCTGATCAAAGGGATTAGGCCAGGCCCATTGGTTATCTCTGATTATCTGAGAGACCTTGCCGTCCCAAGATAAGCCAGTGACCGAGCGGATGCGATCCATGCAGACCCTACTGAGCGGGCCACCAGGGTGCCAATTGTCATGCCAGATAAAGGAATCGACACCATCACCAATGATCTTGACAGCATGTGAGCACATGAATGAACGGAGTTTCATGATCTTCCTCCAGCTCCAAGGGGCCGAATCAGGGACTTTGAGGGTCCAGATGCACCGGTCCTTGATTCTAGTCTTGTGGATCCATGAAGACCAAGCCGATTCAGGGTCTTTAGAAAGGATACGCCACAATAGCTTACAGATGAGGGCTTTATTTTGATCATGCAAATTTTTAAGCCCCAAACCACCTTCAGACTTAGGGTAGCATATGTCGAACCAGGCCACTTTTGCATTAGCCTTCCCTTCCGTAGATTCATTCCAGAGGAAACGCCTCAAAATGCATTCAATCTAGTTAAGAATAGATTTGGGAAGAATGAAAATTGAGGCCCAGAACTTGACCTCCCGTTTTCTAGAGAGAGAAGCTCTCGCTTCTCTCTTCAATTTCAAACCTCGGTTTGAATTTTCTGGCCGCGCCTCCTGCGGGTTCCTCATCTGGCCGGGCGGCACCGGCGTCGGCCAAGGCCGGTCACCTGGTTGCCTCGCCCGGCCGTCCCTTTACCTAATCCTCATCCTTTGCTCTCCTTGGCTTCGAAGAGGAGATTCTATCTTCGTATTTTCTTCTTCGAATCCAAAACTCGTCTTCGAATTTGGCCATTTCCAAGATTGCTCTCTACCTAACTGGACGGATTCGCCGGGGTACTCTGTGGTTTCGTCTTCGGTGAAGCCCTCGATTTCCGCTGATTCAGCCAGATGCCAAGACCTCGTCTATGCGTCTTGCTCTCTGGGATTGTCGCTCGTTGATGTGCTGCTCGGTGGGATTGACGCTGACGAACGCCCTGTGCCTGGTTCTGGAGCCACTCTGCTTGGTCGTTCCTTCCGGTAAGTTGGGTTGGGGGGTGCCTGGTTTGCTTTTGGTTGGAACTAAAGGCTGGAGTGTTTTTAGGAACTGGGTGTGGCTTGTTTGGACGCTGAAATGCCTTGCTGGCAGATTTTGAGAATGCGGTTCGCTGCATTTCTCATTCGTGGTCTGGTATTCATTGCCAGTTTGTAGCTGTTGTTTATTTGCAATAGCTTTCTTAAGGCTGTAGTTGGTCCTTGCTGTTCTTTGTGTGGACGAGCTGGAACTCTGCTGTCCTTGTGTTTGCCGCTTAATTGCGGTGAGATGTGGTGATGTTGTCTGGCTTTTATTGTCAAATTGCTACGGTTATTGGGTGCACTTGCTCCTGCTGCGGTGTAGGTGGCTTCTGCTGGTGTGCTTATGTGCACCTCTGTGGGATGCTGTTCTATTCTGAAGGACTCGGTGCAGCCGTATTTCTTTTGGTGTTATTCCGTTTCTCTGGCTGTGTATCCCATTGTTACGGTCTGGGATCATCTGACTGTGTCTGGCTTCTCAGTCAGTATTTGAATTTGTTGCTTGGCAACAATTTTCTTGTGAGCTGTTGTCTCGGCTTGAAGATTGTGATGTAGCCGAATGGTCATTGATGTTGCTCACTGC
>JAODPA010032245.1:0-12411 GCA_025585075.1 Nepenthes mirabilis
ATAACCTATTCCAACCAAATTTATCCACAAGAAAAAGCATCTAACAAATATCTAATCATCACAATATAAAATCTGTACTAAAATCTATCCTCTAGCCACACCATGCTTTTGCAACATTACTCTGATTCATCGTCCCAGAAATACAAACTGCAGATAATTCAAATATACGACAATTTAATACACAATTCCCAATATTTCTCAAATGCGAATACACATACAAAGACAACTAAAACAAAATTCTTCAAACATCCTCCACCCATATCTTGCAAATGTCCATAGCCCCATAATCTGAAAGGGTTAGAAAACATTACAAATCATAAGCTTAATACTCAGCAAGTATGTATATACAATATGCAAATAATATATATAAAACAGATAGAAAGGCAAAAAACCATAAATACCTATGAAATCCAATATATCCAATGTTCAAAACGCATATTCCAAATCATGATTTTGTACACAAAGTTTGTAACATGTATATGAATATCAAATAACAAAAATTGTACAAAATCACCCAAAATTCAAATCATATAACTTCAAAAGTCTCAAATATTCAAAGTTAAGTAAATTTGAATACTGTGACAAAACTTGTACATTTTAAGAGGCTAAATCATTTAAAAACACAAAATACAATACAAGTTAAAATCTGAAAACCAAATCATGCCAAATCTGAGAACCAATGCCAAAAGGACACCTCTGAGGAAGGTTACACATAATTTGGGTAATCATAGGCTAAAACATTATTATTTAGACATAAAGGTGGGCCGTCTACAAATTACTTTTTATAGACAGGGTTAAATACAACTTTTCTTTTGCCACCCATAGATTACAGATGCAATATTCAGATGTGCCTAATATAATAAGATATTCGAATACATTATTCTGTTAATTCCTTATAATTATTCTCAACAAAATAATAAGCGGAGGACTCTATAACAAATATCAAAACTTTTCCACTCTACGAGAAAAGTATAAATGTCAAAACTTTTTCACTCCATAGGAAAAGTACAAATACAAAATTTTCTACCCTGTGAAAATGTGCAAACTCATATCAAATATCAAAATAAAATCCTGTTCGAATACTTGTATGAGTTATCAATATGTAAGGCCAAATGCAAATTTATTATGACTTTAATTTTTAAATATTTTCATATATGAATATGTTGCGTCTTTGGATCCGGATTGTTGAACGGATTAGGAATCCAAATGCTGTATGAAGCGGGTTCGGTCTCCGTATGCTCAAATTTGAACCATGTACAATACAACAACACAGTCAAAGGATTGACGGAACTAACTCCCCAATATATCCTCCGACGCTCAAGTCAGTATCTGCCTTTTGTAAGAAAGAAAATAAATGATGCAAATTCAAAATTAAATTAACTTTATGTGTGAGAGCTTGTGCTTTGCTCTAAGCGTCTTAGAGAAAAAGAGAGACATTCGTTCAAGAGGGTCCTCTTTTGCCCTGCTAGAAATAGGGTCTTTTTATAGTTACTATGAGGCAATTGACATTTTCTGCTAACTATCCAAGAAACCGTCTAGGAAATCACTTAGGAAACCGCTAAATGGATAGAATTCTATCCATATTACAATTTCAACTGGTGACTAAAATCGTTGAGATGAGGGGGAAAAACCGCTCGACCGTTATTTTTAGTTTATACCATATCGTCAAACGAGTCTTTTAATTGGGCCAAATCAGCCTCTTGGGCTTCTTTGATATATGGGCCAAACTTTTGGAAATGGACTTTCTCATTGGGCTATTGGTATCAACACCCATCACTAACACCCCATGCCAGGAGGTCTAAAACTCAGCCTTCTAGGATGAATTCCAAATGTAAGTTCTTGTTTGGACCTGCACTCTTACACTGAATAGTGACATTTTTGTCCAAGAGCTAACAGCAATTGTCCAATGGCATGCTCTCTTTTTCTAAGATAAGCTCTCAATTGTCCGAGGATATAGCTCTAGTCCGAGGACATTACTTGAATCCAACAGCATGACTAAAATCTGTCCAAGGACATTACTCCAGTCCGACAATTGAGGAAAATTGTTCAAGGTCATTCTTCAAATCCAAGACGTTGGCATGCACCGTCAGTTGGGGCATTAAATGCGATTGACATTGCCCTGAAAATGTAATAGCCATTATTATTTCACAACCTGTGAGAGGCCGACACGTGCTCTGGCCATGATGAGGTGCGTCTTTTGAATTCTTTAGCCGTTTAAAATTAATCCCTTGTATTTGCTAGGATTAATTTCAATCGTTGTGCCCTTCTCCTTCGAACGCACCGACTTTCACTTCAGATTTTGTCCTTCTTCCTTCCCAAATTACTTTGCGATGCTCCTGGAATTAAAGATATCTTGTCGACTCTTTCTCACGAAGAAGTTGAAGCTATTCGTGCAAAGTATAGAATTCCAAGCACGACCGCCTTTTTGCTGCCTAGTGCAAATGATAGAGCATGTTCTCCTCCGAATGAGTTTGTCACTGTGTACGAAACCCATCTAAAAGGAGGTCTTCAATATCCCATGGTGTTGGAGCTTTACCAGATTATGAAGGCCCTGCAAGTTCCAGTTGCCAGGCTGCAACCTAATACGGTGAGGTATTTGATTTCTCTCCGTGTTTTTTATGCGCTGTTATGGTCAAGTTTTGGATAGTGTGGTTGTAAAGGTGATTTTGAGATTTATGCATGGTCAAGATTGGATTGTTATTTCCCCTCGTCCTAAATTTAATATTAGTGGAGGGAACCCTAATTCTACCACAAACGGTGAAAAAATAGGTATTTTTTTCTTGTTGTTTCTCCTGAATGGGGGATATCAAATGAATGGGGAACATTGTATCAAGTTTTTGTACTAATGCAACGAAGCAAGAGAAAGAAGCGGTGAAGGAATTCACCGGCTTGGTTCAGGCCGACCTCAGTTCCTTTAATGAAAATAAAAAGAACCGATGGTTGAAGATTGAAGCATTTGAAAAGGCAAAGTGGGAACCTTAGCCTAAAAGTTCAGAAGTTCCCACTTCTTCATTAGCTAAGAAAAAGACGCTAAAAAGGAAACAAAAGCCACTGAAAATTGGAGAGCCGTCCAACAGGGTAAAGAAAAACCGTTGGACAGAGGCTTCTAAACGGCCAGAGACCACAACTAAGGCTTCCTTCTCCGATGACAATGAAGCCATCATCGGCCAATTGGTGAAGAAGAAAAGATCCGCTGAAATGGCCTCAGTCCAAGATGCTGAGGTGGTCAGACGCTCAACACTTAGTGAATCTGTTGCTCATCCTCTTCCGACAGAGGGTGTAGATGTGGGGCCACTCGTCATCTCTTCATCTTTTGAGGAGCCCATGCCCAACCTTCTGACCACCTTTTTTGGAGAAGTCTCGGATTTGATTGCTAAGAATTCAACCGAGAATATAGCAAAAATGCCAGCCGAGAATGTTGAGGTCGAGGAAGTAATAAGGGCAACTGCGGTGTCCAGTTCTGAGCTCCCTTGTCTAGCAGTCCAAATATTTGAAGAGAGGGATATTCTTTCCGAGGCCCTTCAGAAGGCCATGGCCAAGGACATTATAGGGATGTCAAAGGCTTCATATGAGGCTCAAATGGAAATTGGAGCCGATGAACACTTTGAAACAGCCTAGCCCCCAGTTTCAGATGTTCATGATGCAACTCTTGTGTCCAAGGTCATGGAAGAAGCTCATAAATCTAAGGCCATTGTAGAAGCTTCTAAGGCTAAGGAAGTGGCTGCTGAGGTGGATGCAGCTCAAACGACGGGAGGCTTGGAATCTGAAACCCAGAGAGAGGAAGGCGCATAAAGGAGTTCTCCCTTTTTTAAGGTACTTTTCCTTAGTACTTTTAGCTCCTTCACTTTGGACAATGCTCTACTAACTGACTTTTTTCTTGCAGCTGCATGAGTTAGTCGGCCGATTTACTTAAATTATTGATGAGGCTGCTCAATCTTGCGTAAACTTAGACACCTTCCGAGCTTTAGAAGAGCGTGCTAGTAGTCTAGAGCGTGAGCTGGTTAAAGCCAAGAATAAGATTTACTTCGCTTGAGGACACGCTGAAGATCCAGCAGCAGTAGCATGCCTTCCTTCGAAGCAGGAATCTTCATTTAGAGGACGAGCTCAGGGCATCAATAAAGGCTGAGGATATAAGATTTGCACTGGAGCGAAAGTACTGGGACGACATCGGACTCTGTCGACGCATAATTCGTAGATTTATTCCAAAGTTTCCCCTTTCTCTGTTTCACCCGAGGAACGCCAGTGCCCAATGCAAAACAGACCTGATTAGCCTCCCAGAAAAAGATGAAATTCTTGATCCTTCTCAGTCAGAATCTTTCGGGACTTAAATGATTTTTTTTTATTGTATATTCATCGTATGAATAAAATTCATTTTGTAATTCAATCTCTCTTTCCCTATCTTTGGATTGCTCATAGGTTAGGTTCCTTTTTTGGACACACTATAAGGATGTTATATCCCTTATGAGTGAGATGTCCGAACCCACCGACCATAGTTGGCTAATAATGCTTCCTCTAAGGTCTCTGCATTCATGTCGTTTAAGCCCTCTAAGTTTTAAGACTCAACTTCTTGTGAGTTCCTTGGTGCTCTTGCTAAGTTTTAGAGTCTGACTTCGAATGAACCGCTCGGCCTTACTAAATTTTGCTAGCTGCTCTCGGACAGCTCTAGGAACAAGTGAAAAAGAATTATTTCACTTGACTTAGGGGAAGCATAGGTCATATGATTTTATGAAATAACAAGCAAACATTTAAATGAGTGCAAAATAAAGAATAAATAAAAGGAATTTATTTTATTGATAAAACGTGATACAAGCATATCAAATGATACAACTAACTTTACCTAACTACTCATATTTTTATTGATAATATTTTTTTAAGGTAAGAAGCATTCCACGTCCAAGGAACAAGTCTGCCTTCTTGGGTGCGCAATTTATATATCCCATTTTGAAGTATAGCCGAGATCAGAAACGGCCCTTCCCAGTTTGGTGAAAGCTTGTTCTGGTTAGTATTCTTACCTGTAGCCTCAATGCTTCGCAGTACTAAGTCCCCTACTTCAAACTGATACGCTTTCACCTTATTGTAGTATCTGACAATTTTCTGCTGATACGTTGTTGTCCGCAATCTTGCCATGTCTCAGATTTCCTGAAGCATATCAAGGTTCTCCTGAAACCTTTGTGAATTGTCATTTGGGTTGAAACATTCAACTCAGAGACTAGGCAGTCCAACCTCCACTGGAATAACTGCCTCACCCCCATAACATAGGCTAAAGGGCGTTTCTCGAATCGGTTCTCTTGATGTTGTTCTATATGACCATAAAACCGATGGCAGTTCGTCCACCCGTGAGCCCCCAACATGCTCTAACTTTGTCTTCAATCCATGTAGTATCAGGCGGTTAATAACTTCCACTTGTTCGTTACTTTGCGGGTAAGCAAATGATATATGAACCAACTTTATCCTTAAGTTTGCACAATACTTGGTAAACTGTTTACCAGTGAATTGGATCCTATTATCAGTTATAATATATTCTTGAATACCGAATCTGCACACAATGCCTTGACTGACGAATTCTGTGGCATTCTACTCGATTATCCAAGCTAATGGTGTAGCCTCAACCCACTTTGTGAAATAGTCAATCCCAACAATCATGAACTTTCTTTATTCAGAAGCTATCGGTAAAGATCCGAAGATGTCAAGCTCTCATTGTGCAAATGGCCAAAGGTGATTATAGAGCTCAAAGTTCTGTGTGAGGCTGGTGGGTAAGGTTCCCATGGACTTGGGCAATTTTCATACTTTCGTACAAAATCCATAGCGTCATACTTCATGGTTAGCCAATAATATCCTTGCCTCATCAGCTTAAAAGTAGAGTTTTTACCCCCAATGTGGTATCCATAAATATTGAGATGTACTTCTCCGATGGCGTAATCAACCTCCTTTGGTGTAAGGCACCGTAAGTATGGAGCAAAAAATCCACATCCGTATAACTGGCCGTCCATGATGGTATACCAAGCTGCCATCCTTTTCACTTTTTTGGCCTCATTCAAGTTTTCAGGTAATGTCCCATCAAGCAGATACCTCAAATAGGGGGTCATTCAGTTATCAGCATTAGCTATCTACATCACTTCAGGTTTAGGATCATCTATCTAGGATTTCCAAGGACCTCATGCATTCATCGGGCATACTGCTCAGGGTCTCCAAACGCTGCTGCCCTTGCTAACAAGTCGATTTTACTATTCTCTTCTCTTTGAATGTGGACTATTTCCACCTTCTCAAAGGCTGAAATTAAACTTTGAACCTTTAAAAGATACTTGGAAAGCTATGGGTGGCTTACTTCAAAATTTCCTTAGACTTGGTTAACAACCAACTCTGAGTCGTTTTAGACAACTAGGTTCTTGACTAAGCATTTTTTTGCCAACTGAAGTCCTGCGAGTAGTGCTTTATATTCTGTGACGTTATTAGTTGCTAGGAACACGAGAATTACCGAGTATTTAATCTATGATCTCTCAGGTGTTCTCAACACAACGCCAGCACCACAACCACCTTTCATTGATCAGTTGTCCACATGCAAAGTCCATACCAGAGGGCTGAGTAGTTCGTCAACCTTACAAAGGTCTGAAGCGTCCAGAGTTAAGGTTGATATTTTGACAATGAAATCCGCCAAGGCTTGGCCTTTTAAGGCCGGCCTTGGACGAAATTCTATGTTGAATTCATCCAACTTAATAGTCCACTTAATCGATCGTCCTAACATATCCGACTTCTGCAATATTACACTTAAAGGCTGGCAAGTCAGGACTATAATTTTGTACGCTTGGAAATAAGGCCTTAATTTCTGAGCGGAATATGCAAGCGCTAGAGCCATCCTCTCCATATGAGAGTATCTGGTCTCAGTATCAGCCATGATTTTGCTGATATAGTACATAGGTTGTGCCTGTCATACTATTATCAAATCAAAACCGAGCTCAAATCTGTGTCGGATACAACGAGATACAAATACAACTCCTCACCTTATTGAGGTGAAGTCAGAAGAGAGGGGTTTGAGAGATACTCTTTAAGATCTCTAAAGGCTGTTTCACAATCGGTAGTCCATTGAAAACCGTTAGTCTTGGTCCCCCTCAAAACCTTGGAAAAGAGCAAATATTTCTTGGCCAATTTTGCTAAGAACCGAGAGAGTGTTGCTATCCTTTTGGTCAACTTCTGAACCTCTTTCACTGTCCAAGGTGAATTCATCTCAAGGATGACCTTGATCATCTCAGGATTTGCTTCAATCCCTTGGTGTGAAACAATGTAACCAAAGAATTTACAAAAGGCCACTCCGAACGTACATTTTGTCGAATTGAGCTTCATCTGATATGCCCCAAGGACATTGAACGTCTCTTCAAGATCCCGAATGTGGTGGTCGGTCACTTTACTCTTAACGAACATATCGTCCACATAGACCTCTACATTCCATCCAATTCGGGCCTCAAACATCTTATTGATAAACCGTTGGTAAGCACCACCAACATTCTTCAATTTGAAAGGGATAACTTTATAACAGTATGTCCCTTGGTTTGACATGATATGTGCTCTTCGTCCTCTAGACTCATCTAAATTTGATTGTAGCCTGAATACGCATCCATGAAATCCAAAAGCTCATGTCCAAACGTTAAGTCTATAAGCAAGTCAATTCTTGGCAGCAGGAAGTTGTTCTTCGGACATGCCTTGTTAACATCTGTAAAATCAACACACATCTCCACTTCCCGTTACTCTTTTTGACCATGACCACGTTCGATAGCCAGTCTGAAAATTAAACTTCTCTGAGAAACCCAACATCTGTAAGTTTCTTTACCTCCTAACGAATGACTATCAGTTTCTCAACCGAATAGTTTCTTCTCTTTTGCCGAACAGGTTTATGATTGAAATCTAGGCCCAATTTATGGACCATTACTCCAATTGGTATCTCTGGCATATCACTTGGTGTCCAAACAAAAATGTCCGAATTTTGTCGGAGGAAACTGATAAGCCGGTCTAGAAAGGGCTTAGATAAAGAACTTCTTATCTGAACATATTTTTCGGGATCATTGAGTTCCAGAGGGGTTCAGTCGGTTGATTCCCCGGACTAAACTTGCAGCAATATTGTCTCATCACAGAAATGAAGGTCTTCAACAAGTTGGGAAAGAAGCATCTGAGTGACTTGAGACAAATAACATATCCGTCCGGCCACTTGATCTATGAGGACTTCCCCAATTCCAAATGGCGTGAAACTTTTCATCTTCAACTGTAGAATGGAAGTGATAGCTCCGAAGGCAGTCAAACAAGGACATCCGAGGATAACATTATAGACCAATAAGAGGTCTACTACCAAGAAAGAGAGTCTTGGAAGCAATCCTCGAATAAGTCCCCAAAGGAGCCTCTGAACTTGCATCGGCTCATTGTCCAGTCCATAAAGAGGTCTTTCAGTCGCCTTCATTTGACTTCTTTTAAATCCCAATTTAAAATAAGTATCAAGAAAAAGCAAATTTCGTGAAATTCTATTATCAATAAACACTCATTTTAACGGATAGTCTACGGTACCATCAGATATGAATGCTGTTACAACCACGGGGTCAGAATATGGAGAAATTACATGAGCCATATCTTTAATACTAAAACTAATGATTTCTTCCCTATTTTCTATCATTGGCTTCTTGTAGGCAGCGGCTATTATGGAATTTTCCCTAGTGTCGTCCTTGGTCAGTCATGTTGATATCATATTCACGACCTTAACTGTCACTCTATTCCTTAGCTGGTCAACCTCACTATCATCTGCTCCACCGGAAGTTTGTCCAGGCCTTTGCAGTAAGCGGTTGAGGTGGTCTTTTTGAATCAACTCTTCAATCTCTTTCTGCAACGTCCGGCAGTCTTTAGTACTGTGATCTCCACACCGATGGTAGTAACAATACTTTGATTGGTCACCTCCATCAGGGTTTTTCAGTGCTTTTGGCCACTTGAAAAATTTTTTATCCCAAATCTGCATCAAGATATTAGTGCATGAGTTGTTCAATGGAGTCAAGTTTAAAGGCCTAAACTCCCTTTGGGCAACCTGCTCGGACTTCTACTGCTTTCTAGGCCTTAGGGACCTTGGTGGTCCCAGTTTTTCCTCTTTCCTTCCACCGTCCTCGAGTGAGTAAACTCTTCTCGGTCGGGCTTTTTTGCTTCCTTGGTCTCTTCAACAACTATGTATGCCTGCGCTATGGTCTCAGCCTTTTTAAATGTCTAAGGCTCATTGCGGGCAAGGTGCTTGAAGAAGCTACCTCCTTCTAAAGCAAATAAATAAACAGCGAGTTTAACACCGCCTGTAAGCTTTGGAATCTGCCTAGCCTCTATAATAAACCGATACAAAAAACCATTCAAACTCTCCCTAAATCTTTACTTCACACGATTAAAGTGTCATAGTTGCTTCTCTACCCTTCGACTGGAAGCAAACTGGGAGAGAAAGTTGTCAGTCAACTCACCAAATGATCGAATTGAATTTGTTGGCAGTCCATAAAACCAAATCCTGGTATCACCTTTAAGTATCAAGGGGAAAACACTGACACATTGTTGCTTCATCTAAGCCTTGGAGGCTTAGGTGTGTCCGGAAGTTATCCAAATGATTCATAGGGTAGGTACTTCCGTCTTAAACATCAAGATTTGGCATTTTAAATTTGTGATGAAGCGTCCTAATCTCCAATGTAAATGGTGAACGGCATAGGTCAGTAGCTCCTTCTCTAGCGTCTTCTCCAAAAACACGCTGCCAAATCTTTACAACTTTTTCCTCGATTTAGGGAGGAGCCGTCATCCTCTTTTCATTGAGAGAATCTCTCAACTCACAGAGAGTCTGTGCAGTCTGTGAAGTTAGACGGCTCCAACCCTTTAGAGGGAATTCGCTCCGAGAAGGCCCTACCTGACAGGTGGGCCCCGCAAATATCGAGAATTTCGCCTCTCTAGGCTATTCTCCCGAACTTTAGAGCTTAAGTGACCTTCAAATCGCGATGGGACTTTATTGCTCGAGGTAACCTGGATCTCGGGTTCATCATGCTAACAAATCTGCTTTGAGGGGTGCTTCCTTCCCCTATTCATTCTTTTGGACGGGGCAGTCTGAGAGGCCGAGGATGGCATCCCCTTCGGTCGCTCGTCCAATCGTGAGCAAATAGTCTGAACAGCTTTTGAAATGTCATCCATCCGTATTGCAAGTGCTCATACACAGATCATGATAGTCATCCATCCCACTACCCACAGGAGGGCAATTGCCACATGAAGTAGTATGATTGATTGGGGCAATGACTTGTACTCAAGTGTTCACCATACTGTAATGAAAGTGTCTTAATTAGACTTTTAGTTGATTCCCACAGACGATGCCAATGTTGCATCATCGGATCCGCATTACTATACAGATTAGAGATCCAAATACTGTATGAAGCAAGTCCGGTTTCCGTATGCTCAAATTTGAATCCTGTCCAACACAACAATACGGTCAAAAGATTAACGGGACTAACTCCTCAGTATATCCTCTAACGCTTAAGTCAATATTTGCCTTTTATAAGGAAGAAAATAGAGGATGCAAATTGAAAATTAAATTAACTTTATATGTGGGAGCTTGCACTTTTCTCTAAGCATCTTAGAGATAGAGAGACATTCTTTTTTCTAGAGGATCCTCTTTTGTCCTGCTGGAAAGAGGGCCTTTTTATAGTTATTATGGGGCAGTTAATTTTTTCTATTAACTGTCCAAGAAACCATCCAAGAAACCGCCCAGGAAACCGCCTAGTAAACAGTTGAATTGATAGAATTTTATCTATATTACAGTTTTAACTGGCGTTTGAGGTCATTGAGATGAGAGAGGAAAAAACTGCTCGACCGTTATCTTCAGTTTATTCCATATCATTGGACAGGTCTTTTAGTTGGGTCAAATCAGCCTCTTAGGCCTTTTTGATATATTGGCCAAACTTTTGAAAATAGACTTTCTCATTAGGTCATTGGTATCAGCACCCAACAGAACATAATCCTTCAAAATATTCACTTGTTCCATAAAAAACAAAACAAATCTTCAAATATTGAGTAAAACCCAACAATACTTCAAAACGTTCTAAAAAAATCACATGCATATAACAATATTTAAAATGAGGCAGAAAAGGTGACATCATGTATTATAAAACAAGAATCGTAAGAAAAATTGAAAAAATCTGAATATAGATCAAAGAACAAGCTTAAAATACCTGGCTTAAACCTCTAAATTAGCAGAACTAACTTGAAAAAGCTCCAAAATATCATTTATTCTTATTTCTCTTCATCTTCTTTTCTCTTCTCTTTCTCTCTCTCTTTCCACTCAAAATAACTGGCAGATGGCGTAGGTAGAATTATATACCAAATCAGTATACGAGAGCTAGATAAACACACATCAAGCACCACAAATTAACACAGGTGCGTACAAGTGCCACATCGGGAGCTATCTAAGCGCCAACATTCTACCTCAATCGCAAAAAACAACTGCGACAAATGCACATCGAGCACTACCCATTCTACCATAAATGCGCATGAGTGCCCCATAGGTGCCCATCAAGTGTACAGCTGCTGCCACAAACACACATACGTGTGGAGACAGGCGTCCATCAAGCGTTGGGCTTGATTCCGCTCAAATATGATTTTCCTCAAATTTTCATTATACAATTATTATCCAATTGACCCAATGTATATTAATTATAACATCATAAATCATGAATGGCGTTACATTTCATATATGTGTGTATCAAATAGAGATTTCAGACATTTAAAATCTAGCATGGAATTTGCCCAAAAATAATCCAACTCTTAAATAGTATCCACACTGACATCCATTGATTTGCAAAGCTAAATCTCAATTGTGGTTAAGTTCCCATTTTGTCTAGGTTACTGGACATTATCCAACCTTCTGAGGACTTAATAAATTTGTTCAAAAAATGATTATGGAAGAGTTTTGTTTGGCTTCAAACAGATGAATATGATATTAACTTCACTGCCAAAGAAAAAAAAAAGAAAAAAAAAAGAGAAAGAAACAATAACGTGTAAATTCCACAGAAAGGTCAAAATGAAGTACCAATAATGGATGAAAACACGTCCAAGATCAAATGCCCCTGATATATATGCCATCGGATGTGATACTAAGAAAGGCAATCCCAGCAGGATCTGCATAACCATTCATAAAGTTGTATATTGATTTAAACCACCAACTGGATGAATAGGTGCCTCCTGTCACATCATTAACTGGTTGTCATCGTACCTAAACAAGTAGAAATAGAGAGAAGTGTGAAAATAATTATATTGATATGCTCGTCAAAGAGAGTTGAATAAAACAGGAACAAAAAATATCAAGAGACAGAAAACTAAGCTGTAGGGAGCTTATACACAAATTAAAAAAAATTCAGCATCTATTGAGTTATGGAT
>JAODPA010032256.1:0-12411 GCA_025585075.1 Nepenthes mirabilis
AGCATGCATCAAGCGGTGGCTGTTTTGAGCGTGTGTTGAGCGGGAAAGCTTCGGGTGGCATTTTCTTCACTAAAAGTCCCCAGATTTTTACCAAGTTCCTCTATTTATTTATTCAATATTCTAATACTATGTAGAGAAATATTCCTAGCCTCACGTTTCTTCTATTTTTGATTTGAGAACCTCACAATATCCTTAGTCGGCACACTATGGCTCCCAGTAGTACAGGCATATGCCAAATAAGCTCTACATCCACTACTCATCAAATGCTTGGCATGAAGAGCAGAAATCAACATAGGTACCCCCTTTTTCTTGATGCCCTGAAAGTAAAAGGGCTCCATCCCAGGAATGTTAAAACAAACCTGCTTCAGGAAGCAATCAATACTGGCATGGTACTTGGCCAGCCAATCCATCCCAAGAATCACATCAAAATCACCCATATCCAACAACACTAAATCCACAACCAGATGGTTCCCACTCACCTCAATCATACATCCCGGATACATCACATCAGTAACCACAGATGATCCAGTGGGAGTACATACAGATAATCCATAATCCAAAACACATGGGGCAGATATGATACAACATGTAAATTATGGGAAAATAAAGGAATGGGTAGACCCCGAGTCAAATAATATGGATACAGAAACTCCACAAATAGAAAGGGTACCTTCCACTACGTTCGAAGATGCCTCTGGATCTTGAACAGTCACTGCGAAGGCCCTTGCTGAGACAGTAGGCTTCTTTCCTTCCATCCTTGGGGGTAGTGGGCAGTTCCTGAGAAGGTGGCCTTGTTGCCCACATCTAAAACACGCTTCCGACATTCTGCGGCATTCTTATCCCGGATGCTTCCTCCCATAGAAGGCATAGTCTTCAGCCAACGCTCTAGTACTTGTCACTGACTGAGCCGGCACAATACTTTTTCCTTTGTCAGCTGCTTTAGTCCTCTTCAACGGTCCATAAGACCCCGCAGCTGATCCGGTACTTACTCCCGCTTGGCTGACGGTTCTCTTTGCATAAAATCTTTCTATCTCCGCCTCCTTCTCATAGATTGTTGTTCTGTCCAAGATCTCGACGTAAGTCTCGAACTTCAAAATAGACAACAACTTTCTAATATCATCTCGTAGCCCTTGGAGGAACTTTTTAGCTTTCCTCTGTTCATCCTCCACATAAAATGGTGCAAAGCGAGATAACTCCATGAACTTGGCATCATATTCCTTGATGGTCATGCTCCCTTGTCTCAGCCTCATGAACTCTTGCTCTTTCTGATCACGAAGGCTGGATGGAAAATACTTTTCCAGAAATGCCTCCTCAAACATCTCCCAGGTGATAGCTTCATCAGGCACTCCCATCGCCCGTTTCTGCATGTCCCACCAACTATCCGCTTCACCCTCTAATTTATACGCAGCAAATTTGACCTTTTCTTGGACAGTACAGCCAAGCACATCAAATATCTTCTTCATTCTTTTCATCCACACGTCCGCCTCAGCCGGATCAGGCTTTCCTAGGAAGCCCGGTGCTCGTTCAGCTGTGAACCTATCATAAGTTATAGGTCCAGGAGGTGCCGGAGCTGGTTCGGGTGTCGGAGCCATATGCTTTTGCTCGACGGACTCGACGACATTGGTCATTCTTTTCAGTAGATTGATATAAGCAGCCTCTCTTTCATAGGGCGTGCTAATGCCACCGCGGCCATTTCTCCCATCTCTTCTACTTGCCATCCTATAATCAAGGTAAACACATGAATATAAGGTCAAGGATCCAATAAATAAGAAAGAAGTATTCAATAACTTTAAGAAATTTCTAACCAAGCCTAAGAACCAATCTCTTAAGGGTCTTAACTGTCTTAGCTTCCTTTACTTATTCCTACAGGAATTCAATTCAGAGATTCAAACCTATGCTTCCGCCTTTCGATCGATCAATTCCTAAGGCATCTCAATTCTTTGATACCAATTGTAACGGAACGGATTTTTTTTTCTCTCAAAAGCTTCCGTCAAACAGAAACACAATTATCCATCATTCACAATTCCTACAACAAATATTCACAGGATCACAGGTGCCATCCATGGTACAAATCTAAAAAAATATTTACTACTTTAACAGATTAATAATGAGATGCCATCTAGGACCTGCACAATAAATCTAGAGTATATATATAGCGGAAGTAACCTAAGAACCTTCAGAAGTATAGCTTTTTCCCTGTTACAGTCATACATAACATATGTTTTTCGTACAAAAAAGTCTACATGTTCTAGAACATCATTAAACATGAGATCAGTATACAAAATCACATTTTCAGCTAAGTGTTTGTATCCACAAGCTCTTCAAAAATAGCTTCAAAATACTCTAAGTCCTCCAAAAAACCTTCAAAAGCTTCTCTTAGTCTACTCCTTTTCATCAGGCAACAGCTCTACTGTCTCATCTGGAGGGAAAAAAAACACTAAAATAGTGAGCCGAGGCTCAGCAAGGTACATGCACATGAGCAGTAAAATCATGATGCAGAACAGTCATATAACGGTGCAGAATAGAACGGTTCAGACAGAAAGCAATTCAGAAAGCAGAAAAATCATACTTGACAGTAATATACTTCATAAATCAGAAATCAATAAACAAAAATCATCCACTGAGATCGGTAAACAGAAATCGGTAGTCAAAAATCGATAACAGTAAACTGTAATCAGTACGGTGACCAGTAACAGAAGTCAGTACAGTAGACAATAACGGAAATCAGAAATCGGAAAGCAGTTAACATAGCAGAACAGTACAAATCTTGCTAGCGTACCCTACTAGCAGAGGGAGCGAGTGATCGAGGATAGATTGTGTTCACTCCACACAATCCAAGGCCAAAAATAGAAGTATCCCATCTCGAGGGATCAGAACAGTGTGCCACCCGAAGGTAGGCCGGTAACAGAATTTTCCTCCTGACCATAATGCCCCGAGGGCAGGGCGGACCACAAATAACTCCATGGACAGAGTTATCCTAGATTACTACCGAAATGTCCTAAGGCTTGCCGAAGAACCTAACCTTGAGTGCATATCAGTCTGGGTCCAAAATAACAGAAAATAGAAATACTTCCTTCTTAAAAGCCATTTTTAGTAAAGCCGGAGTTCATTTTCAGTTCGGAGTCAGAATTCATTTTCAATTCAAGCTGGAGTTTATTTTCAATACAAGCCGGAGTTCATTTTCAATACAAGCCAGAGTTCTCTTTTAACAAAAGTCAGAGTGCATTTCCTCAAAAAGTTGGAGTGCTTAAAAGTCGGAATGCTTTTTGGACGGAGTGCCCTTTTGGGCGGAGTGCTTTTCAGTAACGGAGTGCTTTTCACTACTGGACGGACTGCTTTTCGCTAATGGGACGGAGTGCTTTTCACTAACGGGACGGAGTGCTTTTTCCTTTAAAACCTTGGTGCAAATTCCTTCTTAAAAACCAGAGTTACATTCCTTTAAAACCGGAGTTCTTTCTTTCATAAAGGCCGGAGTGCGTAAACTCAAAAGCCGGAGTGCTTTTTCTCAAAAAGACGGAGTGCTTAGAAAGCCGGAGTGCTTTTCTCAAAAGCCGGAGTGCTTAGAAAGCCGGAGTGCTTTTCTCAAAAGCCGGAGTGCTTCTTTCTCAAAAGCCGGAGTGCTTAGAAAGCCGGAGTGCTTTTCTCAAAAGCCGGAGTGTTTTTCTCAGAAGCCGGAGTGTTTTTCTCAAAAGCCGGAGTGTTTTTCTCAAAAGCCGGAGTGCTTCTTTCTCAAAAGCCGGAGTTCATTTTACATTAAGGCCGGAGTTCATATAACTAGAGCTATGGTTAAATACCATTAAAACCCCTTTCATTTTCGTACTTAGTGCTTCACCAGAACTTCCGGACACAAATCGGTCTCTAAACAAGTCTCATTTCATGAAATCAAGGCCATAATTCCAAATATATATACTCAGTCATGCATTTAAACCACAAATTCCCAAAAGTTCGAGTTAGGGTTTGGCCATGTTCTTTCAATGTCAAGATAAACACATAACACATGACGCATGCATGAAATCGGAGCCAAATACTTCCATAAACATGAACAAACATGAAATCTAACCGGTTACTCGAAGGAAATATACTTCATGTACTTCAATCATGCAACATCAACATTTTAGAGCATTTTCAACGGTTTTAAAGCATGAGAAATTAGTACAGTGAAAAACGGCGTTCGAAGTACACTTGCCTTGTCGCGGGCTTTCACCTTTTTAACAGGCTCATGGATGGATTTGGGCTCCCGGGCTTCGTTTCTATCCTTCTCTCACTAGGGACGGCACTCCCTCTCTCTCTCCTCAAACCCTAAAGTTGCGCTGAAATGAAAAGGAGAGAGCGAGGCGCGTTTTTATACTGCGCCTGCCGCTCGATCGGAGTTCAAGCGGCCAGCAAGCGGCATGGATCGAGAAACGCCACTGGTTTTTCCACCCGATAGAAGGCTCGAGCGGCTAGCGGGCGGAGGGACTCGTGAACGCCACTGGTTTTTCCGCCGGATAGAAGGCTCGAGCCCACAGCAAGCGCCACCCGGGCTGCTTGCTGAATTTGGGCATTTGCCAACTTTTTACTTTTACTACCACTTTTTCACTACATGCTGTGACGACCCGAGTTCCTGAATATGATAATTGGGAGATAATTAAGTTAAAATAGGTAAATTGTATTCAAAAGGTACGGGAGGAATGGATTGGAAAGCTCAAAGAACCGGAACTAGTAAATCGGGAACCGAAATCGTAAGTGGTGAAATGTTGATTTGTTGACAAGATTCGGGTTTTAAATTGTAATAATCATGACTTATTGAGGTTATATAATCAAAAATAAGGTCCAAGGATGTGAAAGATTGGGTTAGAATGGTCAAAATGGGTCCCGAACGGCGAAAACGCAACGTAGGCTTGCTGCAGGCTTGATGCGGGCCAAACCAGCGCCCTCCATGCACTCGAGCCCTCCTATCGAGCACAAAAACCAGTACCAAGCCCGCTTGATGCATGCTCGAGCTCCGCTCGAGTGGCAAGTTGCCCGAAGCCTTGCCGCCTGCTGGCCGCTCAAGCTCCGCTCGAGCGGCTGCGCGATATATAAAAATGCGCGCGGCTCTCTCCTCATTTCCACGCAATTTTAGGGTTTGAGGAGAGAGAGGGAACCAACTTAGAGAGAGAAGAAGGGAGAATGAGACCCGGGAGCCCGAATCCAACCTCGAGCTAGTTAAAAAGGTGAAAGCCCGCGACAAGGCAAGTGTACCTCGAACGTCGTTTTGCGTTTTTACCGTTTTTCTTGTGTTAAAGTTTATGTAAATGTTGTAAAAAGGTTGTTGAAGCATGTTTCCCTCGATTAATCGGTTAGATTTCATGTTTGTTCATGTTTATTGAAGTATTTGGCTCCGATTTCATGCATGGACTTGTGTTATGTGTTTAATTTGACTTTGAGAGAACATGGCCAAACCCTAACCCGAAATTTTGGGGATTTATGGTTCAAATGCATGATTGAGTATATATATGGAGTTATGGCATCAATTTCATGATTAAACACATGTTTAGAGTCCGATTTGTGTCCGGAAGCTTTGGCGATGCACTAAGCACGAAAATGAAAGGGTTTTAGTGGTTTTTAACCAAAGCTCTAGTTATAAGAAAGTTAATTGACATCGTAATGAAGCTTCCTGTATAATTTGTTTCTGAAAAATTGCACGGACTTGTACCGACGAATTTTCATGCACTATTGAATTTAATCTGAAGGAGTTTTTAGACCGTTACCATATGTACTGAAAGTGAATTTTGAAACTATGATTGTGAAAGAGGCTATTTCTATTATAGTTATTCTAGGACCCGGTACTGACTTCAGTTCGGATAGGTTCTCCGGCATGCCTTAGGACTTTCCGGTGGTAATCGAGGATAACTCTGTCCAAGGAGTTATTTGTGGTCCGCCCTGCCCTCGGGGCATTACGATCCGGAGGAAATTTCTATTATTGGCCTACCTTCGGGTGGCACCCTGTTCTGATCCCTCGAGATGGGATACCCCTGTTTCTGGCCTTGGATTGTGTGGAGTGAACACAATCTATCCTCGATCACTCGCCCCCTCTGCTAGTAGGGTACGCTAGCAAGTTCTGTACTGTTCTGATATGTTACTGCTTTCCGATTCCTGATTTTCGATTTCTGTTATTGGCTCCTGATTTCTGATTCCCGTTATTGGTTACCGTACTGATTACAGTTTACTGTTACCGATTCTGTTTACCGAGAACTGATTACCAATCTCAGTGGATAGTTTCTGTTTACTGATTTTTGATTTCTGATTTATGAAAGGTATTACTGTCAAAGTATGATTTTCACATTTCCAGAATTACTTTTTGTCTGAACCGTTCTGTTTTGCACCGTTATATGACTGTCTACATCATGGTTTTACTGTTTATATGCATGTACCTTGCTGGGCCTCGGCTCACTGTTTTAGTATTTTTCCTCCTTCAGATGAGACAGTAGAGTTACTACCTGATGAAAAGGAGTAAACCCAGAGAAATTGCTGAAGGCTTTTGAGGACATAGAGCTTTTTGGAGCTTTTTCTTGGAGCACTTGTGGATGTAAAAGCTTGGCTAGAACATGATTTTTGTATACTGCTCTTATGGTTATCGATGTTATAGAACATGTGGATTTTTGTATAACAAGCATTGAAATGTATGTCTGTAAAAGAAAAAGAGAAAGCTATGCTTCTGCAGGTTCTTAGTTACTTCCGCTATATACTCTGGATTTCCTATGCAGGTCCTAGATGGCATCTCGTCATTTAACTGTTAGAGTAGTAAATTTTTCATGGATTTGTGCCATGAATGGCACATGTGATCCTATAAATGATTGTTATAGGAATTGTGAATGATGGATAGTTATGTGCTTGTTATGGATGAATATTATAGGGTTGTATTTTTGGGTTTTCATCCAGTTACAAAGGAGACTCTACCGAAATTTCTGCAGAAGTCTTGCCTTATATTTAGACCGTTAATCGTGTTATCTGTTTGACGGAGGCTTTTGAGAAAAAAAAAATCTGTTCCGTCACAATTGGTATCAGAGAATTGAGATGCCTTAGGAATTGGTTGACCGAAAAGCGGAAGTATAGGATTGAATCTCTATACAGAATTCCTGTAGGAATAGAAATGGAAAGTTAAGGTAACTAGGACGCTCAAGAAATTGGTTCTTAGGCGAGTGCTAAGATAGGAATGATGATTTAGTTTGATTGGTTAACTAATGTGTCCTAGTTAGTTATCAAGGAATGTCTTAATGTAAAATGTCTCAGTCTCAAGGAAATACTAGTAGTGGCTCTTAGATGGAGACTACTAATATTAGTGGCTGGTTATAGGATTGAAAGGATGATGGTGTGTAGAGACACCTTAGTGTTGGGATTTGATCGATATCAATTGGATTCTTGAATTGATCAGTGATTGACTCGAGCCCTTGGTTAAATTATCTCAGTTTGAGGTTTGGGTTTGCTAAGAAGGGTGCCGATCAACCTAGCCAGCGGAATGAATGGAGTCGCGCCGTCAGCTCAAGGTTTGTAAATTGGAGTAAATTCTTGGGCGTATTAAGTCTTAAGATGATAATTCATAATTGTTTTGGGAATGCTTAAGTGTATGGACTTTGGGTAGCCCCGAGTTATATTGAGATTGCTATATGAAATCTTAGACTTAGGATGACGCTGTGGTGACCCCCATGTCTGGTAGAAAATGTGGCGTGTTGTCCCATGCTAGATAGGAGGTGGTTTCGACCTCGGTTGGTTGACATGAGAAGGATTATGGGTCTCGAGGATTAAGAGGTATTGTCTTATGTGTTTTGAAATCTCCTTGGGTGAATGCTTTGTTTCGGTGAGACTCTCGGGAGTATGATTCAATAGTGGTTGGTTGATCGTAAGATTGAGGGATGTCCTTATTCATAGACGGATGGTAAAAAGGTCCAGTGTTTTAATCTAGGGCTCTAAGGTATTAACTCAAGATGTTAAGTGTCACCGGTTGTGGTAAGAGGTAAGGCTCTTACGTCTGATATTGTAGCCCGGTATCGTTTTGGGGGATTCCAAACCCTTGGTTTCATTGTGTTTTGAGTTATGTGTGATTGGAGGACATAGGCTTTGTGATAGCGGCAAAGGTAATCTAGTATTCGGAAAGGTAAAAGGATGTACCAAGGTGGATGTTCAAGTAAGAAGTTTGGATAAATGCCTTCCCGAAGAGACTTTGGGACTATGACCTAAGTGTAAATAGCATGGTCGTTGGCTTAAAGATAGTTTGTATCCTCTGACCTTGAAGTGAAGAAATCAAGTGCCGTAGGATCAGAGTTTCGGTGGTGATGGTGTATGAGGGAATATGTGGATTGCCGAGATTGAAGATGAGATTTCTTTATTTTGATGTCACAACACTTGTATCGTTGGGATCCTGATTGTGGATAATTTTGGTGATTCCTAAGTTGTTTCATTAAGGACCTGAATTTGATATAGACGGTATTAAGGTTGTGACGTTTTCCTTGAGTTTGTAGATGCAATTGATTGAGTCAGCCGGAGTTGTATTAATAAGTGTATTATGCCTTGTAATTGAATTGTGCGATTTGGGGTATGAATTTGAGCCGACTAAGGTATTTAGTCTTGACCTGATCTTAATAATTGTTCGATGGACAAATTGCAGTGCTAATATAATTAGACTGGTAAAAGATAATCTCTGGCTATTAGGTTGTGGGATTTGAAGCATGAGGTGAATTGATCGAAGTATCAGGAAATTGACGTCATCCTTATTGTAGAGTATTTAATGAGAATCTGCGTTAAGTCTAATTAGTATATGCGGCCACTGATTGAAGTTATTTTGTGGTCATTGAGGAGTTTTGGCCGTGTGACTAGTTGAGGATGATTATAGAAGGAAGATTAGGTTGACTTATCTAATGACCGATAATTCGAGGTTGTGTTGAACTCGACAGTGATCTTTGAAAGTTTTAGGCTTTTGTATCATTGTGAAATACCCCCAGAACCTTTGAGGTAGATAGGACAGACCGATAAGGTTATTTTGGGAGGCCTAGGAAATTGATGATTTGTCAAACGGACCTTGTGATTAGATAGGTAATTACATGGACCGTTATGAAGGCTTGATGAATCCTAAGATTGATTTGGGCCCATAGCGTGTTATTTGTGGATCAATGGAAGTTGTAGACCCGACAGTATTCAGGGTGAGGCTATGGCCACTATAAAGTCCAGAAAACGCTGTTTGGGTTTTGTAAGATCGTTGGCGTTTCATGAAATTTTATGGGTTTGATCTTTTGGCCATGTTTGGGTCCATATTAGGATGACTTCATTGATAAATTCAAAGGAATAAAGGGGCGTACGTAATTATTTGAGGAATATGTCATGAGTTCTGGCGGCTGATAATCCGTATGCCCTCATTGTGAAGGGAGTGCAAGTTTGTTAAGGGAATGCCCTTGAAATAAATGGGGGAGAAATTCATGGTTAGTGTTACCCCCACGTGTATGTCGGAATTGGCCATTAAGGTCTTCTTTTGAAAACTCAGGAGTAATGTCTTCAAAGATAGGCATTAAGATTTTTGGAGCTAGTGCAGTTATATCATAATGGAAGATGGTCATATGATATCGTATGTGGTCAGACCTATTTAAAAGTTGAGAAAGTAAACCTCGGTGATTTCTTTGGGAAAGCAAACATCAATGTGGACAATTTATGTTGTGAGTCTTGGACTAGTATGTCTTCAAAGTTTCCCAGAAGATGTGAAAGATGAATCGCAAGTAAGTAGAAATGACTGGGTGATAGAATGTCGTGTTCTTAGTCGAGAGATATAATCACATTCGTTTATGGGAGCTACGGGTTTATGAAATATGAAGTCCTTGTAGTTCAATTTCAGAACACTTAAATTACCTATTTATCGTAGCGCTGGAAGACGTATTCAGATTTGGTTCAGTTGGGTGATCGTTATGATTATAGTTTCGAATGTGGCATAATTGGATGATTAGGGGATTTATCTTTATGGTGTGGCTATCCTAGGATCGTATTAATTAGAGTAGCGCAGAGTAAACGTTGTAGGCCCATGGCCCAGAGATTTCTAATTGAGGTTGAGGTACCAGTGACCGAATTCTTTCGAGGCTTGGAATGAATTAAAGTGAAAGTTCATTGATCCGTTTGAAGTATCGGATTGGATTGAAAGAATGTCCGGCATGTTTGTAGGTCGCTTTTGGTATATCTAGGAATCATTATAAGGTCTTCCTAGTATCGATGGTTGAGAGAATCGGTAAGTGTCTGAATTGAGTCGTTCGGAGAGGCTATGGATTTGATTTGGGATGAGGATTAAAACAATTCAATGCTTGAGGTTCCTAAAATAGGCATTGTCCGAGGAAATGATTTCTAAATGTAAGGAGTTCATCTCGGGTTTGGAAATTCGAGGCTCGTTAAATTTTGAGGATGAAATTTCTTTAAGTGGGGGAGAATGTGACTACCCGAGTTCCTGAATATGATAATTGAGAGATAATTAAGTTAAAATAGGTAAATTGTATTCAAAAGGTACGGGAGGAATGGATTGGAAAGCTCAAAGAACCGGAACTAGTAAATCGGGAACCGAAATCGTAAGTGGTGAAATGTTGATTCGTTGACAAGATTCGGGTTTTAAATTGTGATAATCATGACTTATTGAGGTTATATAATAAAAAATAAGGTCCAAGGATGTGAAAGATTGGGTTAGAATGGTCAAAACGGGTCCCGAATGGCGAAAACGCAACATAGGCTTGCTGCAGGCTTGACGCGCGCCAGACCAGCGCCCTCCGCGTGCTCGAGCCCTCCTATCGAGCACAAAAACCAGTAGCAAGCCCGCTCGATGCATGCTCGAGCTCCGCTCGAGTGGCAGGCTGCCCGAAGCCTTGCCGCCTGCTGGCCGCTCCAGCTCCGCTCGAGCGGCTGCGCGATATATAAAAATGCGCGCGGTTCTCTCCTCATTTCCACGCGATTTTAGGGTTTGAGGAGAGAGAGGGTGCCGACTTAGAGAGAGAAGAAGGGAGAACGAGACCCGGGAGCCCAAATCCAACCTCGAGCCAGTTAAAAAGGTGAAAGCCCGCGACAAGGCAAGTGTACCTCGGACGTCGTTTTGCATTTTTACCGTTTTTCTTGCGTTAAAGTTTATGTAAATGTTGTAAAAAGGTTGTTGAAGCATGTTTCCCTCGATTAATCTGTTAGATTTCATGTTTGTTCATGTTTATTGAAGTATTTGGCTCCGATTTCATGCATGGACTTGTGTTATGTGTTTAATTTGACTTTGAGAGAACATGGCCAAACCCTAACCCGAAATTTTGGGGATTTATGGTTCAAATGCATGATTGAGTATATATATGGAGTTATGGCATCAATTTCATGATTAAACACATGTTTAGAGACCGATTTGTGTCCGGAAGCTTTGGCGATGCACTAAGCACGAAAATGAAAGGGTTTTAGTGGTTTTTAACCAAAGCTCTAGTTATAAGAAAGTTAATTGACATCGTAATGAAGCTTCCTGTATAATTTGTTTCTGAAAAATTGCACGGACTTGTACCGACGAATTTTCATCCACCGTTGAATTTAATCTGAAGGAGTTTTTAGACCGTTACCATATGTACTGAAAGTGAATTTTGAAACTATGATTGTGAAAGAGGCTATTTCTATTATAGTTATTCTAGGACCCGGTACTGACTTCAGTTCGGATAGGTTCTCCGGCATGCCTTAGGACTTTCCGGTGGTAATTGAGGATAACTCTGTCCATGGAGTTATTTGTGGTCCGCCCTACCCTCGAGGCATTACGGTCAGGTGGAAATTTCTGTTATTGGCCTACCTTCGGGTGGCACCCTGTTCTGATCTCTCGAGATGGGATACCCCTGTTTCTGGCCTTGGATTGTGTGGAGTGAACACAATCTATCCTCGATCACTCGCCCCCTCTGCTAGTAGGGTACGTAGCAAGTTCTGTACTGTTCTGATATGTTACTGCTTTCCGGTTTCTGATTTTTGATTTCCGTTATTGGCTCCTGATTTCTGATTCCCGTTATTGGTTACTGTGAGGTTCCCAAAACAAAATAGAAGTAACGTGAGGCTAGGAATATCTCAATACATAATATTAGAATATTGGATAAATAAATAGAGAAACTTGGTAAAAATCTGGGGACTTTTAATGAAGAAAACGCCACCCGAAGCTTTCCCGCTCAACACACGCTCGAATTCACACAAAACAGCCGCCGCTTGATGCATGCTCGATCCTCCGCTTGAGCCGAAACAACAAAATCCCAGCCGCCTGATGCATGCTCAAGGCCGGCTCGAGCGAAGCTTCCAGAATCCTCTAGAAACCTCTATCGCTCGCTTGGCGCTCGAGCCCCGCTCGAGCGGAAATTCCAGAACCTTTCGGAATGCTCCCGCTCGCCAGCCGCCCTCTAGAACCCTCTAGAATCCTCCGCCGCTCGCTGC
>JAODPA010032267.1:0-12409 GCA_025585075.1 Nepenthes mirabilis
CCTCCTCTGGCCCACCGTCCACTGCTTTTAGCAAATCCTCCATCACCTTATCCTCTCTATTTCCTCTGCGTACAGATACTCATCCGTCGGTCCCTTCGCTTCCCCCTTTGGTGGCGCCTCTCTCTGCTTCTTCCCTATCTTTAAGTCCCTCTCTACCGCTTATTAATTCGTCTGATCCCTTTCCTCCGTTGATTAGGGACGATAGGGTTAATACCCCTATACCTGACGCGTCCTTTTTAAAGGCTACTTCAGGTTCTGTTCCCCGTTCCCCTGCAACATTCAATGGCGGACCAGCAAGTAAGTTTCTTCTAGTAGATGAGTCAAAGCAAGGGGATGCAACCATTCCGATTGCTTCTGATTTACCCGATTTAGGCTTAAGGGCTCTGCCAGCAAACTCTCCAACCGCTCTATCTCCTGCTGTAAATGTTCCTTCTTCCTCCTGGTCTGACGTTGTCCAGCAGAAGGGGCCCAATGTGTGTCTGGCTTTAAAGTTCTTTCCTCCTTTGGTGATTGATGGAAATACTGCTATTATCTTTTCTTTGGCTGAAGTTCTTAAGCAAGGGAAGGTTTTATGGAGATCTATTTTAGTTGGTTATTTTTGTAATAATCCTCTACACTTTCAATAGTGAATATTATTGCCCGTAAAATTTGGGCACGTTTTGGGTTTTTACACGTTGCTGGGAATGGTGCCGATTTCTTCTTCTTTCGATTTTCAACTAATGCGAGGCTAGAAAAATGCCTGAACGCAGGACCATGGGTATTTGCTGGGAAATCCCTATTCCTGAAGCGATGGGCTCCATGTATGCTCCTTTCCAAAGAAGAGCATAAATCCTTCCCCATCTGGATTAATCTTATACAGGTGTCGATGAAATTTCGGACACCAATGGGCCTGAGCTGGATTGCTAGCGCTGTGAATAAACCAATCCAATTGGATACTACTACAGCCCGTATGGACCGTATGCACTTTGCCAGGGTTTGTGTTGACATTGGTGCTAATGCGCCTCTTCCCTCCAAAATTAAGTTGAAATCGGGGAGTGACACTGGTGAGGAGTCTTTCGTAGAAGTGAAGGTTGTGTATCAATGGAGACCTTCTAGGTGTAACAACTGCCGGAAGGTTGAGCATAGCGATGAGTAGTGTAAGCCTAGTGTGGTCTATAGACCTACAGGCAGGATTTTGGAGGCCCCCCTTCCAGATTGGGTAATATGGTTCCCCTTATGGAGCTAGCTAATGTTAGGCAAAGTCACACTAAGGAGGTCGCTTCTATGAAAGGTCCTTCTAATTGCTTTGCTATCTTGCAATCCGTTAATGCCACCGGACCTTCTGCGCCAGCAGAGGTCTTTGGCCAAGAGGATCCTTCCTCTGTTATTGCTAATGCTACCCCTACCTCGGAGACGCGTAAGCATAATCCCAATATATTAGACAGGGGTGATGATACTTTAGTGCCGGTTCACTCATCCTGTATTTGCCGTCCAAATCCTAGCTTATCTGCATCTGCTCCAAACGAGGCTAGTGGAGGGCACGGGGCATCAGGGAATCAGGTTGAACATGATATCCTCCCTAAGGATAAGGATCTTTGTACTAAATACCAGAGCGTGGGAACACTGATGACTCCTTCCCATTCTGATACATCTGGTGCCCCTTTGCCTTGCTGTAGCCGGCCTTTTCTTGGTTTTGACCCAGGTGAGTTTTCTGTTCAGTGTGAGGGGCCTATTACGATATAGGATGATCAGGATGATTTTAACGATCCAACACTTGATGCCATCCAGATGTTGCTGGAGGCATATCTAGCATCCTTAACCCCAGAATGCCGGGAGACTGTGAATGGTCTCCTGAAAAAATGTTTGCTTGGTAAAACTGTAGAGACACCACTCTCTGTTGATAGTAAAGAGAAGGAAGAGTTCAAATCTTCTTCTCCTCGGGTAGTGGCGGATCAGGATAGTCTTCAAGGTACCTTATATGATGCCATCAAGATGTTAGCGGTAGCTACAACTACTCAGCCATACATTACTTCTTTATCCCCTAATGGGAGGCAGACAGTGTATACCCTTTTGAAAACGGAGACTAAATTCCCGAACTACTGATTAGTGGAGGGCCTTCATATAGCTGATGACTCTGCCCCTGTAGTGAGCATTCTTGGAGCCCCTGAATTCTCCAATAGCCCTCTGAGGCCTTCTGACAAGAGGGAGGGTAGTGCGCATTCCTCTCACGCTCAGGAGGTAGCTGATCAAATTATATTTCTTTCTCCTTCCGAGCAGGCAGGCTCATTGAAGCAACCCAAGTCTCGGAGACGTCGAAAATCCACTTCTAATAATCATAAGGGCACTAGAGGCTAATGTGACAGGGCAAGAAAAAAAACAGGCATCTTGCCGATCTTCTAGCAGGTCAACCGCAATCGGCTGTAGGCATTGGTGCCAGTTGCCGATCAATGCGCTAACCGGCAATTCTGCACTTGGCATTGTGGTATTCGGCAAAAAAAAAAAGTTATTTGCATTTGGGTGAAATGTTTTATTTCAATTAGCCGAGGCATCTGCAGAGGGCCCAGGACTTTATAGGCTGAGATAACATAGAGCCCACCATCCATGCTAAGGTCCGAGGTTCCTACAAAGGACCGACACTTTTGCTTAGCACTCTGTCTTATGAAGTCTGAACTGGATGCAATAGCTAATTGCTTACGGCAGCGGACGTTATGCATGCGCAGGGTCGCAGGATTGTATATGTTTGCAGGATCTGTAAAGCTGATGAAATGGGCCTTGATGTGATTCTAATGGCTGAGGATTTAAGGCCGAGTAGATTTTTGAGTTAACCAGTTGACCGTCCAAAATACAAGTCAATTGGTTGACCGAAAAGATGAGCAGCTGAAGGTGCAAATATGTCGGTCAAAATGTTGAGCGACAAGGACACATATAGGACGGGATGCTAAATGGCAGAGGGGCTTAACAGGTGAAGTACAAATCGGCTAAAGTGCTACATGGGTGCCTTGGGTGAAATTTTTTTGGTCAACAGGTTGACTGGCCTCAGTGCAAAAGGCCTGTCAACAACAATGACAAGCGTGTTTGCAGTCGGAAGAGCACGGTGCCTAGCTATCCAGTTGTATAACAACAGTTGGGCTAGGCTGATTGATGGCAACGGGCCAATTGGGATGACGAATAGCTTGTTTTATTTGTGTAATGTTACTTTGGTTCTTAACATGTTCCATAATACTCGGAGAATACCCTAACATTTATATTCTAACTCTAAGTCGGCAAAACACTTAGAAATAGAATATAGATTTTTGTGATTTTCTTTTATTTATTACAAATTCTTACTTACCAAAAAAAAAAAAAGCTTTTGACTAACATTACAGAACATAATATCAAAATTAAATGAACAGTCAACAATAGAAACATTTGGTCCCAGAATATCATCTACGTTTGGCTTTAACTTAACAAAGTACTTGCCATTCAATAGAGAAGTTAGTTTTTAATGAAAATAATAAACTATACACTGCTTTTTAAGTAGTGTCAAATCGTGGGGCTAGGTGAGCTGTTACATCATCAATCCTTCATATCCAAAATTATCAAGTACGTACACAACTTTTGGAAGATGTCTTTTATTCGGTTCTACAAAAAGCTAAGCATACAATGTATTTTATTGTGGCTTTCAAATTAATTGAACTTTCTTTCCACAGATAAAAGCTTGCACGATTCAAAATTTGGGGACTCATTATTTCAATTTTAATTACCCACCCCAACTCCCACCACCAACCACACCCTCATAGTGAAAGCTTACTTTTAAGATACAATGAAACAAAATTTAGTACGCTTCACACCCCCCCTCCCAAAAAAAAAAAAAAATTGCCCATGCATCAATATATGCCGTGAAACAAGCAACGAGTGATAACAGTACCGTGAAAAGCTGTGGCATTAAGCACCCAGAAAATTAGCATGCTAAACCAGGTGAGAAACCTAAACAGTTAAAAGTCCAAGAGTGAGCAACATCGCCAGTCCACTCTAAAAATGACAAAAACAAAATCAACCATATCACAAATTGTTGAGTTTTGGGTTATTCCGTTGTGAGTCTTGTATCCAATGGGCAGGTCATTTAAAGATTCGCGCAATGGCCGCTCAAGTGACATTCACCGAAGATTCGCATAAGGTTTGTATGAACAACTGTTTCCAGCAACCAGACAAGAGAACGCGTCATATACATCTGAGAGGCATTCGTGTGCCTCTTTTAGTAATTTTTGTTGAAACCCACACTAAAGAATGCATGTGCGTGGCTTTCCTACAAGGGTTGCATCTAATACGTGCCCAAAAGACCCACGTTTGTGAGCATTGTAATAAAAGGCAATGCGCAGTTTTAAGGCAAATATTGGAGATCATTTTCAACGCAAGCACTGCACAAAGGGAGAAAAAAAGATAAAAGAGATGAGAAAGATTTTAGGCATCTAGTTGGGGTCCAATTTGAGTTTCATTCTTCACCAAAGTTGAGTACGCTTCTCTCGGACGTCTTTTTATTTGGTTGTTTTTTTTTATTTTTGTGCATTCATTTATTGTGGATTGTAAGGTGTATTAGGTGTTGTATTTAATCATTATTTACTCGAATTGTAGTGAAAAAATTCTGAAAGATGTTATACTTGCAACCAAATACTTTGATAATGAATTATTTTCAAAATTTATCATCGAATTTTTTCTAGGCTGAGGGTTTTTCATGTCAAATATTGCTATATAACTTATGTGTGCTTGGTTGCATTTATTATTCCTTACACTCTTATGGAGTTCAGTAACCAACAATTGACGGGGGATTCAGGGGCTTCGATCCGCTCCATTGATTGTGTGCATATTTTTATTCTAGGTGAAACTCAACAAGTTGAATGCATATGATGGTTTAAAAAGCATCAACTTATTTTTCACTACAATGAACATTTATTATTTGCAGGGTGATCACAAAATCATATATAGTCTGAAAACGATAATGATCAATTAAATACCCTAGTGCTAACAAATCACCAGAGCCACATATGAAACAGGAGCATCAAACAATGCTGACATCATAAAAAAAGAATCAACATAAACATTTCCTTTTCAAATACCGCATTTTCTGCACAAAGATAATATCTACATCATGACTGACCTTTTTTGTGACAATGTTTTTCCAGTATCAGCTACTCGCCGCAAGCCTGCAGAACACCTTGCAGATTTTTGATGGCACTCGCATAGTTTACAAAGCCCATAAACCAGAACTCATGATTGTCCACTGAGATAATCTGGATGTACTTCTCAGCTGGATTGACTTTGCTTGTGGATGGATTAACAGCTTTTATCTGTTGCAATGGAATAACGACCTAATTGCATCATAAAGGAAAAAAACAAAGTTCAGAAAATGATGATAGGTAACCGAGTAGTTTGAGTCTGTACATCTTGCAAACTATTATATATATATATATATATATATTCTTTTTTCTGAATAATGTGTTCATTTGTTTATCTTATAAATGTATCCATTTCTCACTATTCGATGTTTATTAGTCTTCAGTAGCACACTAATTTTTAATAATTATGATCTTTTAAATTATTAATAATATAATTCACACAAATGATAAAGTTTATTAAGTTATAGAGAACACTAAATGATAGCTTTAATGTTATTAAGAGGACTACTCCTTTTGCTCCTCATATAAAGTGTCATTATTGTACTATTCAATGTATCCTTTCTAAGGCAATCTATCTATTCAGCAAATACAAACTTGATTGATTAAAAAGTTAAATCAAATTCCCTTAGTATATATTCTCAAATTTTTTTTGTTGAAAAATGGTAGATTTACATTTACAGGATTATAAAATGATAACTCCATCTTTTCAAATACTAAAAAAATGCACATAAAATAATCTAAAAACAGCTGAAAATTCATCTTCATGAGCAGTGGAATAAAATTGAAAAAAAAAATCATTTTTCTATTTTATGAGTTTTCCAAAATACAACAAAATTAAAAAAAAAAAAAAACCCTAAAAAATAGACAGACTTGAACAGATTTTTGTTTTCCTAGAAAATATCCCATATAACAGCCTCAGTTTTTCATAACTGGACGAATTGACCCTTTACATCTTCCCCACCTCATATGAGCTCAACGGCCGAACCAATTTGTGCAAACCATCTTAGTATCTCGCCATTTTGTGCAAGCATATAACAAGCAACACCAAAGCAGACACACCCACAAAAGTACATAGGCTCAATGTAAGGAGTGTTTATATTGATTGCCACAGGTCAGAAAAAAAAATCCCAGATTAAAATTTATATAAAGACATGCACACTTACAAATAGCTATGCAAAATAATTTTCCCTTCTGAGAGGCGGAAATTTTCTAGCCAGACAATTTATAGGACGACTAAAACAGATACTGCACTAATGCACTACCAGAGAAATGATATGAGCGGAAATTATTCTAAAAAGCAAAAAAGAAATGATGGCATACTAACACACATCAAGCTGGCACCAATATGCGAGCAACAATTAAATATAGTGAATTAAGACGATACCAATATCTAAATCACAATTTCAAGCAAAGAATTGTGCCTTTGAAAAAATTCTCATATGGATATTGTCATCATCACTAAAACTAAACACATTCCTCCATAAAAATTGCTTGCTGAGTTGAGTTGCCAACAGTAACAGCACAAGAACACTTTCTATAAATGATCCATGCAGGTTGCATAATATCATTACCTACTTATGAAACTAAAGCAATCTAAAAACTCCAGCAGTGATAAAAGTAAAAAAGAGATTTACTCCAAACATGTTACCCTCCTCACCCCAAAAGAAAGATGCTTCACAACACAAAGATATCATAGGAGGATTCTTTTAGGAGGACAAAACCACAAACCTTATAATAGCTCCATTCAGTCTGGTCACCTACTTTGTATGAAAGAGGATTGTCACTGCAAAATGCAAGCTTCAAAGTTGACAAATACAAGTTTCCCATGACTGGACCTGCTGAAGTAGAAAGGTAGCAAGCATAGGACTTCTGAAGTTTCTCCTCAGGAACAGTCTCAAAAGTCTGTCGAAATACCTTCTCATAACCACCTTCGGAAAGAACTTTAGTTCCATGGGCAATTCTTGCGACAGCAGCATCAGCAATATTTGGGCTTGTTTTCACTGATTCAGAGAGAGGTTAGTGCACTAAATTCACCCTTCTAGAGGTGGTCACCAGTGGGAATTTGATGTGCTATCATATTAAAATTGCAAAGATAAAAGGGAAAACAAACACAATTTTGAATTCTAATATGCATCCAATATTTTCCAACACACGTCTATGGGTCACTCTAATCCTGCGCTGTTATACTAACTTCCAACTTTTAATGTACAAAATCTCTCTGACATTTTCCCCGCTTATTAGATGAAAACCCATGAAACATCATTATAAGTAGTTTCATTTTTTATCCTTCCCTCCTTATCTCCCCTTCCCTCAATAGTCTTTCACGTACACCATCACAAGCCACCCAACAATATGCATTTTCATCCAACTACTATTTCAAATTCTTCTTCAAATAATTTTAGAATAAATATCAGCAAATACTAAATAAATTCTATTTTAGATAGATTTTATCTTACTTTTCTTTTCCATGTTTGCAGGTAAATTAGAAATGACATCACGTGAGATGCAGTGAAAACTATATTGTGAATAGTATAGTCTCTATTATTCTGTTTTCGAGTTTCTTAATTAGGTAATCTAAATTTGCACCAAACACTGAAACTTCCAAAACTGTCTCTTCACCATCCATACCTCGTTCAACATGCAAAAAGACACTTACCTTTCAACAGCATACATCAACTCCATATGTGATACATATGCATATCGGTTATAACTCCATCCACAAAATATCTTAAATGTGCAACCTTAGCAAGCAAAAATTATATGGTGTTAAAACCACAATGCATGACAAGCTGCAGAAGGAGAGGGACCGAACAGTAGAACCAGAGCACATCGAGTAGGTCTCACTCAAGTGTTGGACACCAAATTTAATCCTAAAGCCTAAACTATTGGAGAATGGCCTATGACTCAAGTTTATAAGCTACTAGAACTTCCCTTAAATATTCTAAATGCAACACCAGAGACTCAACATTCTCTAATAGACCTACTCCTCAGGGTGAGTCGTCCACATAGAATACTCCCTAGAACACAAACCATGCAGTCCCGCAACTACCAAACTTGGACACAAACCACATACTAATGCTTGAAATCTATCCGCACCAACTAAGCCTGAACTCAAACAATCAATAGTGGGGAAAAAAATCAACCAAACACGGCAAAATTGAGCCACAACCTACATCACCATCCAAATATAACTCAAAAGATCAAGACAATGAGATATGGGCCAACTCAAACTTATATGGACCTATAATTTCTCTTAAATATTGCATGTGGAACTAACTCTAACACACAATTTGATGTGTAGCCTGGAATAACTTATTGGCACATGAAATTGATCCCAACCAGTCTATTTTGGTGAATAATCCCATTTTATAAAATCCAAATTCGGATAAATTGTATGTTGGCTATTTTCTAAGGTTTCATCCATGAATAAAAATATTAGTACTAGTATCAGCATAGATTGGAGCCATATGATATTGGATATATTGAATAATATGTATCAAATATCAGACACAAAAATTTCTGTGAATTATAAATTGACAGGAAAATGCCTATCAATACTATTAGTCAAATATTGGGTATATCGGCCTAATATCGAGTATATTAATCAATATTTTGAATATAGGTCAATATATTGTGATATATAATCGATACGATAACATACTGAGTTTGTTACAATATCAAATAAATTGATATCGCAAAGTCTGATACCTAAAGATTGGTATATTGGATATTGATTGAAATTTCATTCCATCGTTTCATCTCTATTTAAGCTTTGTGATCTTTCTACTTTTGAAGAACACTTTTGGTACAAGAGGTTGGCATTTTTAGGATTAGGATTTGAGAGAATATCATGGCCTTCGTAATCTTTCTGTGTTTCGGTGGAATTGAATTACTCCTCCCGTCGTTTTTCCTCTCAATTTGCGAGTTTTTCCATGTAAATCATATGCCGGAGTCTCTCCGTTTTGTTCTATTTTTCTTGTTTATGTTGTGCCCAATTAACTTGAGGTTTTCCGAGTTTGTCGCAACAAACAAGTACTAGAGCTTAGGGTTTTGTTTGTTAACTACAAATATGGCAACAACCAAATTTGATATTGGGAAATTCAACGTAAAGATGAGTTTCATCCATTGGCAAGTGCAGCCTTTGTCAGAATAGGTATGGAGGTACAGTTTTTGGTAAGGTGTCAGCTGATGGCATCAATGACAAGCCTACATTCACGACAAAAGAAACATTTGAGAAGATTGATGGAAAGCTAGAGTTGCAATTCATCTATACATGCCTAAGGATGTCCTTCACAAAGAAGTTCTGCGAAAAGCTGGAACGGTTGGTTGAAAATTGGAATCACTGTATAACATGAAGAGCCTCAATAGCAAGCTTGGGTTGCAACAGTATTTTGGGTTTGAGTATCAGAGGGTTCACCCATTCAGTTTCATCTAGATCATTGTAAGAAGATACACCAATTCAGTCTCATCACGATGATTTTGATTCCAACATCTTGCTATGATTTTTTTCTCTTTTTGCTTGTCTTTTTTATAATTCCAACAAATTAATGGCAATTAACAAAACAAGTCAAAATTGGGTCAAATATAAATTTGTTGAGAAGATAAACTTTCAATAATAGTTCTGCTCGTGCATCTGGTAGTCAAGTCAAAGGTCTGGCTGCCCATAAAAAGTGCTCTAACAGTAGCAAGTTGGATTTTAAGTCTAAGGATATTAAATTCCATTACTTTCACAAGAAAGGGAAAATTGTAAAAGATTGCTATATGTTGAAATATAAGACAACACGATATTAACATAAGAAAAATCAGAAGGATAAGGATAAAGGTACAAAGCTTATATTGCTGAAGACGGAACTTGTAATGCTTTGACTGTTATCAATGATACAAATTGTGCTAAGAATAAGGGAATTACTGATTCTGGTAGTTCATTCTACTTGTATCCAATTGAGACTGGTTTTCCTCTCAAGAATCTGTTGAAGGTGGAGTTTTCTTAATGGGCAACAATGCTGCATGTAAGGAGGGGGGCAGTTAGGATAAGACGCATGATGGAGTTATTGAGACATTGACTAGTCAACCACATTCTTGATTTGAGGAAGAATCTCCTCTCCTTGGGCACTCTTATTATGAAGGCTTGCCGGTATTCAGCTGAAGGAGTACTTTAGGAAGTTTGCAAAGGTGCTTAAGTAGTGTTGAAGGTCAAAAACACATTATGATTTCTACATCATTCAGGGTGCTTCTTTTTCAGATGGAGCTGCTGCTTCTACATCTTCAAATTCAAGTTTTGATATGGCCAAGTTGAGTTAGCTTCAGTTCATCTTAACTCTGCAGGTCATGAGACTAACCATTCATCAGAAGATTATGCAGCCTATGCTTTGATGTCCATTTAGGAGCAAAGTTGTTCATCTATAACTGAAGTTTCCAAGTTGGCAATTTAATTGGTCTTATTTTATTCCTTCTCCTGAGAGGTCAAAGGGTTGCTTGGACTTGTTTGCTTCTCGAAGGTGTTGGGCAGCCCTATGGGGGCTTTTTTGGTGAAGGTGGAGCATTCTTGATGGTTTTGCTAAGCGTTTGATGGATTCAAACCGAGGCTCAGATTATTTATGTGCTCCTTAATTCATTGTTTGTGCCTCAAAATTGCACCGACCCAATCTTTTTGGTGAAGCCCAAAGCAGCCTGTTTGCTAAACCCCATTCGGATATCCTGTATACATGTGTTTTGAAGGCTGGGTTTATTTCAGATGTTTTGGGTTTAGGGCTTGATATAATTTCAGAACTTTAGTTTTCTTTCTGTGTTTTGCGATTCTGTTCTGTGATTTTTCCTCCAGATTTGAAAGGTTTTCCATGTATAACACGGAGTTGACTCTTCTCCCTTTTTGTTTTATTCCTACAGTTGATTTCCTATTGTATAGTGTCAAGAAGGTCGTGGATTAATCATGGCCCAGTTCATATCGTTTGATGAAAGATATATAAGAAACTACACGTTACTAATTGGTTAAAAGAAATGTGATTCCATATCAAGAGTCTAACGGGTAAAACCATCATAGCTAACTACATTCGGTGTTTTCCGTCAATAAACTGAAAAATAAATAAATAAATAAATAAAGTGACGACAGCATTCTTCTCAAGCAAGCGTTACATGCCATTCACGAAATTCACTTAGCCATCGTAAAAACTCACAATGTTGCCACATATTTCCAGCGAGATCCCCAGCCTTCCCAGTCGTCTCAGCCGCCTTCTTCCCCCACTTCCCTAGCACACCCTTCACTGACTCCATCGCATCTGCAACAACCCCAAATCACTCGAATCGAGGGACCAAATACCGCTAAATTACATCAATTAAACCCCTAATTGAGCTTTGTATCAAAGGAACAACGCAACTAACACTCACTCTTGGTGGATGAAGTGGGAACAGGAGCCGGTGACACGTAAGGGTTAGATTCAGGAGGCATGGTGGTGTCGCCGGCAGACGCAGTGGCTAGAGGCGGAGCGCTCGGGCTAGTATCCGTCGGGTGAGCGAAGAAAAGGGGATCCGCAGGAGAAACAACGTCGTTGGGATCGAGCTTAGGATAGGGAGCGTAGTCGGAGTGAGAACTGGAGGGTTTGCGGTGATCCGCTTCAGGTTCAGTGGGTTTAGATTGATCGGCGTCGGGTTGTGGCTGCTGATTCATTATTTATTTTACAAGAATCTTCTTCTACTTGTGTCTTTAAGATCGAGAGAGAAAGAGTCTCCCGAGAGAGTCCGCAGAAACCAGAGCCAAACGCTGTCAGATTTGTCCCCGGGTTTGAAGTTGGGAACGGAGGCAAGGGGTGGGATCTGTTTTTCTTTCCCCTATTTTTCGTCCGTTTGATTTTCACCTTTTAATTTCAATAAATAAAACGGTGTAAAAATATAAAAATAAATGTGTTATATTTAGTTAGAAAGATAGCCTATAATTTCTCTCAGAAATAATCGAAAAATCAGATTACACGATTGCTATTTATAATTTCTCACTTTCACCCTTCCTGCAAATTCCATAAAGGAAACGAGAGCACTCGATCAAAAAATGTTAAAATATATTGTTTAAAAAATTCAAGCCCAATAATTAAATAGCAAGCAAAAGAGAAAGAGGATATTGAAATTTTAAGGCTGAAAATGAAAAGTAAAATCCTCCTCCGACTACCTAAAAAATCATTCCATTTATATAATCATTATGATGACTAGTTTTATCATTCACATGATAAAAAATGACTGGTTCTTTATTTATGAAAATATTAGTATTTTTATTAAAGATTAGATTAATT
>JAODPA010032278.1:0-12410 GCA_025585075.1 Nepenthes mirabilis
TATGTAGAAAATTTTAAATTATACACAAAATATACCTTATATATTTATATTACTTCCCAAAAATTTTTATGTTTTTTTATTATCCGTAGATTTTCTAATTGTATTTTGTCTTATTTCCCGCGTGTCCTCCTCCTCCTTCCCCAACGAACAGCATAGAGATCTGAACGGGATAGAGAGAGATATGGGAAGGAGAGATCTGAAAGTCCGTTTCTCATGGAGACAAATGCGTCGTCTCACAATTCTCCTTCTCTGCCATTGGGTTCATTATCATTCCCCTCCCTTTCACATCTCCAGCTATCAAACCATTCACATTCCCAGCAACAGAGGAAAAAAGGAAAAGTATCCGTGTCATATTAGATTCACGAACTCTATTTCTCCGATCTTGGAAGCTTCAGGTATATTCTCGTCTCTTTCGAGCTACGACGCCATTCTTTTATTCCTCCAAGTATCGCTATTCTTTCACCCATCGTGTTAATTGTTTCGACAGTTTGAATTGTAAACTGAATCGACCTAGGAATTTCCAGTCACATTGCACTGATGCCGTTGGCTACATTAAATGATTATTCAAACTAAATCGAGAATATTGTAGATTACAATAGCTTATTATAATGTAATTCTTTCACATAACGTCCATGCATTTTGTTCATAACACATCCTAAAGGGTTTCTGAATGCTTCACATGCATGTTCTTGGTGGAATATATATATAAAGTCAAGTTCTCTTTTATTGATTAAGGTAATGTCTATGCTTGAAAGTTCGATGCGGTTGGATATGCATCTGTAAGTTCCGAAGCGTGGCTTTTAAAAATATTATTGTATACGGCCATAGAGAGCCCATTCCAAACGATAATGTGTAAGACTTTGGGGACCATTATGGTTTGTTGGCGGTCGGTAATACAGTTGTTAGGCTAGGTGAGTGCTATCCTTCCTGACTCTGCATTGCGGAAGTACCATGTAAATGAGACATGATGTTGTGAATTTATTGGCAGAGTTATGCTTTACATTGTTTCGAAGACACTCGAGACGTGTAACCTCATGGGGAATTATCAAATAGCACGTTTGATTTACTAGGTCATCGTCTTTATCTACATAATTGCGATTGTGCATATTTTTGGTCTGCTTTAAAAGGAATGTGCAGCAGATGTGAAAACCCTATGAGACTACAATCTTTAGTGGATGGTTAGAATCGTTACATTATTTTACAATATCATAATGTGGAATTAAACACATATTACATACCTGAATTCATTCTTTAAGTTATTTTCTTGAAAAATATAGAACCAATTTTTCTCTTTTCACTCTTATCTTTCCTCCATCACGAGAACACACAGAATTTGTGAGTAGAATAAAGTCATGACTGTTTTTGGGGAGGACTGTTCAAATTTAAAAATAATGGAAGTTTTAAAACCTCTTTTATAATTCAAATTTGAAAATTATCCTTCTGTTATTGAAGAAATTCATCAATCTTTATCCTTAACTAATTATGAGTAATTTGTTATTTATAAGGTAAGAAAAAGATCGATCCTTTAATTCTGAAATGTCATTCTTTTCATCAAAAATTAAGATAATTAAGAAAATAATTTATCTAATTAAGAAGAATAATTTTTCTTCCACTAGGGATTTTGAACACGATGGAAGCTTACTGTAGATGTAACTGAAAGCCCAATTAGGATACTCAAATTCCAATTTTCTACAAGAGTAAAATTCTAATAGAAGATGGTAATTATGTTCATGTTGATGATTGCATTTTGACGTTTATTTGATATTGATAACAACATTTTTTGGTTATTCTCTGATGATTTGCTTTTCTGTTTCTATCTGGGGAATTATGTTGGCCTGCAGTTTTTGAGATGCTTTGAGGTTGTTTTCTGTTTCTCTTCCTAGCCAATCAAACATAAAAAAATGAAGAGCATAATAAGCCACTTTGCATTGGCTGCTTCATTGGTGAAATGCAAATCAAATTCAATTAAAGTCTACTAACCATGTGAAATAATGGCTCTCATCTTGTTTACTTACCTGAGGAACTGCTGATATGAATGAGACAAGTAGCTTTTGTTGGTGAAGTTTTATGCTTTCATAATTAAAACACTTCATTTCATTTGTTTTTTCTTCTTTCCTTTCACTAGATGGGTGTCTGAGGGTCAATGAATTGCATGGGAAAAGATAGTGTCTTGGACTTGGATAACAGAATGATGGAGGAGCTTCAACAAGGGGTGGCAAATGATTCAGGCAAGGAAATGCATGGTATGAAGCCATTGACATCGCAGGGTATGCAAACATTTGATACTAGGGAGGCTTCTCAATCTGAGTTTGAGCCACTGCACCAAAGGAAGCCTTCAAAATCTAAGAACCCAGCGTCACATGAAGGACTCCACCATGGACCAGCTCGAACCCTCTCTGACTGCATTAAAGATGCATGGACACAAACATTGGAGTCCATGCCTAACTCTCCACGGTTTAAAAATGGCAGTCGATTGTCAATTGTCAAAGAAGCCTGGCAACATCTGAGAGAGGCTCTTGTTTATTACAAAGGTCAAAAAGTCGGTACCATAGCTGCTCTAGACATATCATCAAATGCACTTAACTATGATCAGGTATTTATCTTATACTTTCTTCCAAGTATTTTAGCTCATTTCAACTTGAGCATGAAAAATCAAAAAGGTAAATCATTCTGTTGTCAACTTTTCAGCTGTGTCCTATTAGACTTTTAGAGTTAGAAACCAGCCATTTCTTAAGTATTCAATTTCCAACACATGCATCTCATTATTCAGCAATCATTATGGACACAGTTGAAACTCACATAGTCTAGTTGAAACTCATGCTTGTAAACAGGCTAAATAGGACCTGTCTTCGCCTTTGTCAAATCTTTTATCCTACTCATGGTGTCATCCTAAATCCTAGATCCAAAACTATAAACTCTAAACCCTAAATGGCATGCAGATCTAACCTCATGCATGGAATCAGCTATTTTCATCACCACAAATCCCCCTTCTGGTGTTTGTTGATATTGTTAGTCCAGAATTAACACCCAAATTACAGGCAAGATAATTTTCATGATAGTTTTATGGTTTACCTATACCAAATGATTAAATCCGTTGGATGATTTCATTGATTTTACAGTTTTGCCTTGATATATATATATATATATATTTCATTTGAAATTGTGTTATCTGGATGCTTGACCAGGACTTCATTTGGCATATTTACAGGTGTTTGTTAGAGATTTTGTTCCCAGTGCTTTGGCCTACTTAATGAATGATGAGCCAGATATCGTGAAGAACTTTTTGTTGAGGACTCTTCATCTTCAGTCTACTGTAAAGCGTGTTGACTGCTTTACACTGGGACAAGGAGTGATGCCAGCAAGCTTTAAAGTACTTCACAATCCTGAGAGGGATGTTGATACAGTGGTTGCTGATTTTGGAGAAGCTGCTATTGGAAGAGTTGCTCCTGTTGATTCTGGATTTTGGTGGATCATCCTATTGCGTGCTTACACAAGGGCCACGGGAGATTATTCTTTAGCACATATGCCCGAGTGCCAAGAAGGCATTAAGCTTGTGCTTTCTCTGTGCTTAGCTGAGGGATTCGATACATTCCCCACTCTTCTCTGTGCAGATGGTTGCTGCATGGTTGACCGGAGAATGGTGAGCCTCTTTTGTTTGATTTGCACGGCTTTGAGTTCTAGTACTCTTTGTTTAGTTGTTATATTTCTGAGAAGGTTTTAGATTTTTGGCTGTTTTTCCTCTTTCTGCTTTGGCAAAGCTGCACATGATGATGTTAGAAAAATTTAATTTAGCGTGCATTGTGTTTGGTAGTAACAATTATAGTTGACAGTGTCTATGAAAAATGAATCCCTCTATCAACCCAGTTGTAAGAAAGAGTCCTTGATCAAGTGGGTTTTTCTACTCCAAAACTTTAGTTATTACCTTTCCATCTAAAACTCTTTACTTGCAACTGAAATGGAAGCAGAAAATTCCTGGAGACAGTGAGTTGCCAGAACATATTCTTTTATTGTTATCCTCCGTCTCTTTTCTTCAATGCATTTTGTACAACTTGATTATTTCCATAAGCTGTCAAGATAAGGGTGCATTACTTTCAGATCCCCTCCCCCTAAAGGTATTCACATCATTGAATCAAGAAAACAGCCTCTCAACGACATAAGGTAAGGCTATGAAATTTTGCTTGGCCTTGCACAGTAGAAGGCCAGGGCAATGATCCTCCCCTTTTGTTCATATTAACTCCAAGGTTTTCGGTTCTATCACATTCGAATTAGAGTTTGCCATCCTCAACTTTTGAGTATTGCTTTCTGTTTAGAATTCATCCTTTTTTTTGCTGGACCAGGAAACACGTCACGCACAAGGCGATTTGTCATTCACACCATTTGTCATTGCAAAAATCATTGCCTTTAATAGTTGACAGTTCATCACCCTCCTTGATACTATTTTCGAAGTAACCCCTCAAAAGTGAATATCAACTGATATTTGTTCTCAAATAATCCAAGTTGTTTCTTAGGTCCTCAGTTTATCGCACTGTGATTTTAGTTGGTTTAACCCGAATCTGTACATTTCTAATGTCCTGAACAATGGGCTGTGTTATTTTTGCTGAAACCCGTAGGACAATGGCTATAAATAGCATCTGAAAAATGAAAAAAGATGATATCTGAATACCCAACTTGCAAGGCTTGCCTACCACATTATGCTTCTTAGATTGTTTGCTCACATCTATGCCGGATACCAATTTGACATAAAACCTTCATTTTCTATTTTGTAAGATGGACCCTTCTGCAGCAGTATGCCTGTCCTCTTACCAGTTTGTTAATTTTCTAATATCATCTCTGTCATCGTAGGGAGTTTATGGTTACCCAATTGAAATTCAAGCATTGTTTTTTATGGCTCTAAGGTGTGCACTTGAATTGCTTCACATTGAAGGCGGTGGGAACGACTTTGTTAAACTGGTTGAAAGACGATTACCAGCACTGACCTACCATATGCGGAGTTATTTCTGGCTTGATTTTCAGCAATTGAATATTATTTACAGATTCAAAACAGAAGAATACTCTCATACTGCCATCAACAAGTTCAATGTGAGACCTGAATCAATTCCAGAATGGTTATTCGATTTCCTGCCAACAAATGGTGGATACTTCATTGGGAATGTGAGTCCAGCCAGAATGGATTTCAGGTGGTTTGCCTTAGGCAACTGTATTGCTATTTTGTCCTCAATGGCAACTCCAACTCAGTCCAAGGCAATAATGGATCTTATTGAAAAGAGGTGGCAAGATCTTGTGGGGGAAATGCCGATGAAGCTTGCATATCCTGCCTTGGAGACCTATGAGTGGAAAATAGAAACTGGTTGTGACCGCAAAAATACTAGATGGAGCTATCATAATGGTGGTTCATGGCCAGGTACGCTATGTTCCTTTACGCTTTTGAATCCGTTCATAGATACAAATATCGGCCAAGATATATTGATATCGTTCATCCAATATAGATATTTTTTAATATCGTAATAATATTACGATATATTGTCGTATTAGTGATATATTATAATATCTTAGCTTATATAGTCCTGTTTGTTTATAATTTTCAGAAATTTTTTTTTCGATATATCTAATATAAATATATATTGTTCGATATATTCGATATTGATATTGCTGCAATTAGTACCGATAACTTTATGTTACTGTCATAAATATATTTATTTATTATATAAATAATTGACCCGAATGTAAATTATTACTTCAACCAAAAGTAAGTTGGAACATGATTTAGTGATTGGTGAGGCTTATCTATTGCTAAATTTCTACCATTTTGAGAAATTGAAATCGAGATTTAGTGATGTAATATTAAATTACACATTTTATTATGTAAGAACAATAATCTCGAAAGTATAAGCACATCAGTCACATATATAAACGATCGCCCGTCACATTAACCAGAGACGAGACTGATAGATTTTAGAGTTTAGTGTAGAATTTTCGTCACTCAAGTACTAATACTTTAAGTCATCAAAATCATACATTGTCAATGAAAGACTAAATGGTACTCACCATCTTAGCTAGAAATAAGATAAATAAATTTTAGTATTTATTGTAGCATCTTTAATGTTAATTATTAACACTTTGATAAGTAAAATTATATTCTATAAATAAAAAATTAAACTACTCATGTTATATTATAAGGAGGGTGATTTATTATCATAAACGCATGAGGAGAACATGTAAATGGCTGGCTCAAAAATAGTTCGGAAAACTGGTTTTTCCCCACTTGGTACTGGTCATCATCATCCTCTTCAAGCCTTTTACTGTTCACCGCTATTTTCTGGGTTGTTTGAACCGAGTAACATAAGGGAAAAGGATGATTTTTTACATGATGATAACATCAAAATGATGGAAAAATCACTTGCGAGAGGGCAGAAAAGATTCACTTAGCCTCTTCTCGGCACAGTCACAGCATTCAGCAGCGGCAATCGCCTTTACGCAACAAGAAACTAGGCTCTCCTCTCTCTTTGCTAGGTTCTCCTCTGTCTCTGCTCTCTTATTTCCTCACGGAAACAGAGCAGCCGCAATAGAAGCCATTGTAGCAGCAGCGGCGGCTTCCCTTGGCATAGCTGCTGCATGCAGCAACGGCAAGCTGCAGTAGCAGCCATGGCCGAAGGGTTTCTCCCGCGTTCCAAGAATTAATGCTTCTCCTTTTTGGTATATATTATTCGGCTAGAAAGTAGGAATTCCTGCCAAAGATACTTGAGCTTCTCTCCTCCAGCATTCAGCCCCATCTATTACACGCCTATTGCCTATTCTTTACCAGAACTGCCTGCCAAGGCAATCTTTACAAATCAATCACTATACCGAGTCTAAAATAATTTATGAATGTACCCTTTTGCCAACAATATACAATTCATATATCACCACAATTCATTGTTTAAAATTATTAATAAGTACTTAGTTAAATGTTGGCTTAATTAGCTGAGTACTCGATCCCCTTCCAAATTTAATTTAATTTAATTTGAATATTTCCCACAATATGAAATATTACTTTGTACCAAATGTTGAATTCTGTCGAGCTAACCAAGGAAATGATCAAGCCAAAGGTCTACAAAGTATTACAGAGGATATGGGGGCTACAAATTTGAATTGTTGCCAATTTGTAGGATCCTTGAATAAAGCTAGTGTCACACCTTCCTTGTATCTTCCAATCAGCTGAGATATAGGCGCCCACAAGCTAATATTGGTTTTATTTTTCTCTCCCAAATTATAGTTAAATTCATCTGTAAATGTGTCTTACCAATGTACAAGGAAATCAGCCCATAATTAACCATAAATCATCAATGTACACTGTCCACCAAAATAAATTAATCAAACTCAATTCCATTATTCACATATTTCTAAGCGCCCTACTAAATTCTAGGCCTATTAGGCCTTGATGCGTACCTGGATCCGACTTCGAAGAGATTCGGATTCGTCTGATTGGTTCGACCCGGTTCCGTTCACTGTGTCTAAATCCTGCACACCACTAAAATAAATAAGATGTCAGCGTATTGGCGGGAGGTCCCACTGAAAACACTCCGACGTTTAAGTTAGTAAAAAGCCTTCGAATTGAGAAAGGTGAACTGATAAGTAAAAGAGAGATAAAAGGAATAGGTTTGTCGGGAGTGTTGGCCCGTTGAGAGTGTGAGTTCCAACTTACTGCTCACAGAGAGCGAGTGGAAACTGCGTCCCAAAAGTGTGGAAGCTTTTGGGGACAGTTCTCAGAGAGCCGGAAAGGACTCCTGTAATTTGGAGGCTTTTGGTGGGATGGAAGGTGAACGCTTATGTAGGGAGAGAGAGAAGGAGAGTTTTTGCTCAAGCACTGTAAGCGTTCGTGACTTAGACTGTATCAGGAAGTCTCTTTTTGATGTCTCAGAGAGCGTGTTCTGTATGTTCTCTTTAAGGTGAGTTAGAGAGCGTATTTGAGAGCCTTGTCTTCCATAATGAAGACTCCAAACTTATATAGATAGTAGGAGAGCCACCTTCTCTAATCAAGGTGGCGTGATCTTCTGGGCTGGTAATGGCGGCATTCTCTGAGTTGGTGGGTATGACTGGCATAATTTGATGGATCCCTTTCCTTCTGAACAGTGCAACGGATATTCAAATCATCTGCTTTCTTTTCATGCTCTTGTGACCGTTTAGATTCCATCGTTGGCACCGAATTCCTTGCTGCCTTTTTGGAGAAGATCAGCTTTTAGGAAAGCGTGTAATCATGAAAGGATCGTTACTTTTCGTGTACGAGATCGCCTGTCAAATTGGGCCTAGCCCGTATCAGATTTACCGTCTTTTTGGGCCTGCTGTTACAGTACTTCCGGTCAACACTTAGGTTGACCGTCTGAGTTAGCCGCCTACTTGCGTTTCGACGGTCAACGCTGGCGTTGACCGTTGAGGGAGTGTTTTGGGCCTTTCAGGATTTGAGCCTTTACTTCCTGTTGAGTCAATATCCTATTGGGTCAACATTGGAGTTGACCATCCAACAGGCTATTTGGGCCTTCTTTGACCGTTGGGCCAACCCAACTACGGTATACCCATTAGGCCTAAAGGCCAAATATCTATTTTGAAAAACATTCTCTACAATTTAATTATCTCGGTTAAAGATCAATCGTTCAATTAGTAAAAGTATAAAATATCGGGTTGTTACAGTTGTTGCTCGTGTTCTCACGGTATTTAGTCGTTGATGATTTGCAAGGGATTTGTTAAATTAGAGAAGTCAAAGTTTTACTCATAAAACTAATAACTAATTTTCACGAGGATTATTTTTGAACTTTTTGATTGAATTTGTGGGGAAATGATGTGATAATGCACAATATAAATAATCATATATAATGAGTCATAATATTTTGCGTAAAAAATTTCCCCTTAAAGAGGGAAAAAATCATAAGATTATAAGTCTGAAAAATATCTGCTATCCGGTAAATTTCAGTTACATAAACTTTCAATAAACACGAGGGTACAATATCTTATAATGATAAACTCAAGTAATAGAGAATACAAGAATGAACGGGACCTCAAGCTATAGAGAGTATAAGAGTGAACGGGAAAAAAATGACCGATGAAATATTCTTTATAACAACAAGAATAATATACACATGGTCGGTGGAGAATGGAATAGTATTCAAAACTCGAACATATGAGTAAATATTTTTGTTATTCTTTTTCTTTCTTTGCTTTTCCTTTTTTTCGTTGTGTCGGTACTCAAAAATAATCGTATTCAATGCTCTAAAATCGCATTAGGATGATTTATTGCAGTATTGGCTTACAAACACCGCTTAAGTGCGCATCAGGCATGGACTTATTGGATAAATGACGCATGAGTGCTCCTCAGACATGTATTAGGTGCGACTTTTCTGGTCAAATGGTGTACATGTTCAATTCAGGTACTTAGTATACGTCACTTAAAATCTTTGTTTTATCAAGCCATGTCTTGTGCAATATCGGGCATACCATTGAACGACATGTTAATAGGTGTAAGACTCACAATAAAATAATCCAAAACCCAATAAAATTCAAAGTTTGTTTTCACTTTACCGATTGTTAGTATAATTTTGTTATTCAATTATCACAGTTATTTATTTGGACTTAGCTACACAGGTTGGGTAGGCTCTGTTTAATTTGGAACAATATGGATTGTGATTTTAGTCTCCTAAACAAAAATCTAATTTTTTTTTTCCTCTTTCACCCATCGGCCTAATCTTGGGTAATCTGTCTGAATGTCTAATTTAAATCCATGAGGTTAGAACGTATTTTGAATCTGATGGAATTAACCTGAAGTCCTTTCCGAAGAAAGAGTAGACAACTAGACATATGACATGCACAGGAAGTCTGGACTTCCATCGGTATTTAGACTGCTTAATCTTAAATTTTCATCTCCACATATGAAAATCTCAATATCACTCTGGCCAAATTGGTATTGGAAACACAAATTTTTCTGGCAAATATAGAAACTTAGAACAACTATTGGCCGATATATCATGAAATTCTGCATAAATAGTGACATACTGTGATTTGTTGATTTATGAGAAAATATTAATATTAGCTGATATCTTATTCCATGACACATTGCTTCCAGATGGGTGCTGACCTTTTTGAGGTTTTATTTGAATCCTGAGCTTAGTGCTTAATCTATTTCAAAGCTGCTGTTAAACCTGCATTTTTTTTTCCCTGTCATCTCAGGAGCTAGTAATTTCCTCCTTTACAACTTTGTGGTCACGTGTGCAGTTCTTCTATGGCTACTCACAGCAGCCTGCATCAAAACCGGAAGACCCCAGATGGCTAGAAAAGCTCTGGAACTGGCGGAGGAGCGGCTCGTGAAAGATGGTTGGCCAGAGTACTACGACGGAAAGGATGGCCGTTATGTCGGGAAACAGTCTAGGAAGCTGCAGACTTGGTCCATTGCTGGCTATTTGGTTGCTCAAATGCTGATGGAAGATCCATCTCTCCTTGGGATCTTGTCTATTGAAGAGGACAAAATAATCAAATCTTCATACTCTCGGGCTAACACCATGCCACCAAGATTTCAGAGTAGATATCATTGATGATCTCGGAGATTCCCAAAACATATGCACTAAGGTATGTCGCAGGATTGTGACCTGAATATAATAATTTTAAATTATAAAAATAACCCATCTATAATATAAGGATAAAACTATTATCAATAATGCAATATGTTATATAATATAAATGGAAGCCTTATTTTGTGGAATTCAAAGCCTCTATGGGAGTGTGGCCTGCACACCATTTCGTAAGTTCAGTATCTAGTTGTTAAAATAATTAATTGAGGATAAATGATAAGTTTTGTTGGGACCTACCATGACCCAAACTAACCGAATGAAGAAATTTGAGTTAGTAGTCTAATTTGAAATAATATGTTTGAGCTCAATATGCAAGATTTGGTGCAAATATATTGGCTCATATTGTTAGAGATTAATGATTATCTTGTTATGGCAATTAATTAAAGTATCATATTTGAGTTCTACTGTATTGATTGAAATTGCGCTATTCTAATTCTAAAAAAGTTGTCAAGGCGTGAAAAGGGTCGTTTGAAAATAGCTGGCCCTAAAATGCATTTGGAAATGTGGCTGGAGTAAGGACTGCATCTGATATCAATTATGATAAAAGGAGCGCAGCTCGAAATTATTGCTAAGGCATCAACATCGAATTCACAGTACGAAGAGGTCAAATGTGATATCTTATATGGGCTCAATCAAAACAATGTCATAAAAGCAAATATGTATAAAAAAGATAACTTTTCTGAATAAACGCCTTTTGTCTATAAAAAGGGGGAAGATCTCATGAGTTAAACAAGTGGAAAAAGAAATGTATTAAACTAAAAATAAGAAATGATTTTCTCTCAATATTCTACTAAATACTTATATAAGGTAATCATTTTTCATTTTAAAGATTACTCACAACCAGGAGTACCATTTAGTGACAGTTTTTCACCTCCTTTTTAATTAGTCACTAAGGTTAGCTGCTATTCTAATTTTTTCTTAATAAATTAGATATATATTAATTTAAGCGTTAGAGAGATCCCCTAAAAAAATTTTCAGATCCTTTAATTGGATTTTATTTTATTTATTACATGTTCTTACATTAGTTATTAAAGGATTCAAGTTAAATTAAATTTTCAGATGTGCATCACCAATAATTTAGGATTAATTTATTTGAATAAGTCTTAATTATCTCTTAAGTCTTCTTTAATTATCCATCATTATCAAGATTAGTTGTTGTTTCTCTCATCAATGGTTTTAATTATGCAGATAATTTGTTGTTAATTGTGAGCCTGTAAACTTCGAAGCCCTGATTTACTTAGTCAAGTCAGAAATTCTTATTTTTCTCAATTGTCCCACATCGGAGCAGCTAAAGGAACGTCCAAAACAGGATGCTCATAAATAAGGAAGAGAAGCTACTGTAGAAAGCATACCTTTCTCGGCCTTTTGGCTAAGATCAAGTGTAGTATCTGTTCTTATCAGTTTAATATCTGATACGTGGGCTATTAGCTCACATGATATTAAATTAATTTTTCAAGGGGGGAGACCCACCACAGCAGCTAGCTGCTGGGGCCTCCTTGCGTCGCCCATGCGTTGCACTACAGCACGGGCCTGGCGCACCCCTGCAAAGCTCAGTACAATTTTCTTTAAGTCGGAGAAATACCACTACAATATTTCTTAAAATATTCTGATAATTAGTTTTAGTTTATTATTTTATTTAAATTCATAACTTGCATTCGATTTTCGATGCTTGCATATATATTTAAATTTTAATTCATTTGAATTTAAAAGATTACTCCAACGTCTTAATAAAACATTGATTGACCAATATAATTATGAATAAGGAATATACAAAAATAGGTGACTCACTCAACCACACTAATTCTCCAATCTAACGGT
>JAODPA010032279.1:0-36807 GCA_025585075.1 Nepenthes mirabilis
ATTTTAAAAAAGGGTAACTATAATTTTATAGTTATTTAATTTAATTTTTTTTTTTAATGTAGCCCTTGTACTGCTTGGTCAATACTCCAGACTCATTTCAAACAAAGGTGAAGATCTTCCTTTACACTTGGAAACCATGTTTCTGTAAAGATCAATTCCCTCCTTGAAGCAAGCATCCACAGGGGAACTACTCTCACCAGGATGGCTGCTCCTCTGAAGTTCTTCAGCAAGCTGGACATTATCAGCTCATTGCTCTTTAGAAATGCATTCAACTGCCAGAGCCCAGTCAGCTTCAGGCTTAGAGACCTTCACCTGGGCAACAACAAGCCACTCCTCCGCATTGTTAATAACATCCGCCGTGATGATGAGCCTAGTCCTTAACAGCCATAGCCCTTATCCATTCAACTAATCTTTTTCGAACTCTCCTGCACTTCCTTCAACAATGGTGGCCCTATAAGCCAAGGCCTCAACCACCTTGGGCCTGATGAAGGAGCTAGATAGATAGGTAGGCCACTTCTTGATTAAGGAAAAGGATTCTACCCGAGTTTAAGGACTGTATCAAGATAAGAGTAAGTAGAGATCATATTATGACAGTACTTGACTCAATGTTCAAGAAAGAGTTGGCTTGGCCCTTCTCCAGCAAAAAGACGAGATGAGAAATCTACCACCCTAGGATAGGAGAAGAAGGCAGGGAAGCCAAACAAGATGTATCAAGAGCCCATCGATAGGAAATAATCCTCTACTCCCCAAAGCAGGGGACCTAGAAGGCACCTCAATAGTATGAATTGATGGAGCAGGATTTACAAACTCACGACGGACATCATCCTGAAAGGCGGGACAATATAAAAAATCAAGACATATTCTCCATGAATGGACTCTTCATGAGTGCTGGACTTTGTGGAAGTTCAAACCTGAGCTAGAAAGTCGGCTCTGCAACGGGGGGATCAGGTGATCTGTTGCGTGCTTCAACTGTGTAATGCAAGAAGAAGATGAAATCAACGAGAAGAAGCATGGGAGGGGAGATCAAGCAGAGGGAAAAAAGGGAGAGGAAGTGAGCGAGGCAGAAGGAAAAAGACAGATCGAGAGATAGAGAAGACACGACGCAAGAGAGAGAGAGAGAGAGAGAGAGAAAGAGCAGTGAAGAGGAGTGAAGAAGACCGTATGCTTTTTTCATATCCTTCTGCCCAATACAGTAATGGGTTGAATACAAGTAGCCTAGCAAAATCACGCATCCCTAGCAGATTAACAAACTAGGGAAAAAAGGGGAGGAGGGCAATGAAGAAGCACGTGATCCAGTAGCCTAACAGATTAACAAACTATAATCTATTAACGGATTAACAGATTAATGGGAGGGAAAACCAAATTAATAGATTCCTAACAATTTATGGGCAGGAAAAGGAAACCAAATTAAATTAGTGTAGGAATTAAATATAATCACGGAATTTCGGTGGCAGCGGAATAGTCCGAGTGATTCGTCGTGTAACTGTGAACTATTGTCGGCGTATGCCCGAAGAGCCATTGAGAAGCCCCGTAACCGTCACATTGCCCTTCCCATCAAGAGAACATTGTCCTCAATATTGATCAAGGACAATTTATAGTACACTATGAACTCCAACTTCCATGATAGCCCATCCTGAATCGCATGTGTGCCGTTGCTTCTCCTCCCACCAGACCTCCTTGCAAGTAGGAAAGCAGTTCCCCCTGTTGAATTCTCAGTCTTGCAGCAACCTCCTCTTGAAATTAAGGACTCATACCCTCATCCATGGCCACCTCTTGCGGCCCGCTTGGGCGGTGTGTAGCCGTCTCCAGCAAGACTATTGTCATGGTAACCTTTATTCGTTGATAGCCTTACTTCGTCCAAGCCTTTGCGTCATAGGGCATCGTGCAGAACACAAAATCCTCCGGTATTGCTGCTGTCTCTCTCCAAGGCCAACTCAAGCACCCTCTGCTCACCCTAGTCTATGGAGCCCTTATCATCCTAGTGGGCAAGAGCGGTGTGTGTCCATATCCTGAGCAGCCAGCTTCTTGTGGCCCTTAGAATTTGCAGTGCTGCTTGTTGGCAGCTGAGTAACCACCCATTAAAGAATCCAGCAAAGCTACCTTTAGCCGCCATAACATAGACGAGCGTGGCATTCATGCCGATCCACATGGTCGAAAGTACTTCAATCCAATAATGTCAACCACTGTATAGACAGCTGAAAATACCAAAAGTGCTGCACCAAAGGTCAAGCAAACATAGCTGAATGTGTACAACTGCTTGTTTAAGGAAATTGCATGTGTGAAACGAAGCACCATTCCAAATACAAAGAGTGCAAGACCCATTGAAACCCAATGCATCAAATCTTAAAATTCCTGCAGGTTCATAAGGTGCATCGCACCAATACGGAGCATCTTGCCGAATAGGCCCCTCATAAGGCGAACTCGATGTGCAAGCCTCAGACCTCCTCCAAGCTGGATGTCGATACATATGAATGATCCCTAGCACTTTTCTTTCAACATATTCTATTGCATTGCATGGGGGATCTAGGTTCCCAATCACACCACAAATTATAATAAAATGCTTCCCATAATCAGTACTGTAATTATTCTTGACTCTAAATTTTCAGCCTGAAACATACGTTCCATAAAGTACTAGGACAAAATCAACAAGGTTGCAACCATTCCAAGGAGCATGCGTAATCATTGGCCATTCTCCTCCCGTATCATCAACAAAAATCAACAGGGATATGAGACCAGCTGCAATGCACTGAGATTGCTTCATTGCACCCAGATGATCATGAATATGCATTAGAAGAGCAATCAGTCGATCAGGGCACTCAACCTCTGTATTTTGTTCAGCATTTTTAGCATTCTCCTTCAGGTTATCAAGAGCCACAGCCTCAATGAATGCCTCCTGATTGTACTGGAAGCCTAGGCAATCTGCATCTTCTCTTTTTAGTTGCTTAAGGAAAGTATCCAATTCTAAAGGTGAATTACCATGACAGTTTGCTTAAGGGCACTCAACCTGTGGCTGTACAGACAAGGAAGGAAACAATTTCCAATTGAAGGGAAGATGAAATGCGATTGTGGCGTCTAGTGGCGTTGGTAGCTTTCTGGGTGAGGCTTGGGTTGGAGTTTCAGGCGACAGTTGTGGAATCGTGGTCGAAGATGCTATGAACGCGGTGGTGGTTGGAAGCAACGGTGGACGATGGAGAGTAACCGATGAAGCCATCACGGATTTGGCACTTCTAGCTTGCAATGCTAGATCTAGAACCGAATCAGATGCTCCAGAAAGCACACCTGGTATTGTTGATGCCGATCTTTATTGGTCTTGAAAACCTTGAAAGACAGTTAAAATAGTCATGTTTTTTGTGATCTGATTGCAGTGGTCTTCCTCTGAAACGAGTAGCACAGTTTCGCATTATGAGTGAAATTTTTACCTGTGAACTTCTGATTGTTGTTGATGAACAACATTGATGCCACGGCTTAGAGTTTGTGGTCTTTTGGAAAAATCCATCAAAGAGGGTGTGATTAGTGAGGGCTTTCTATTGTTTCTGGGATCTTGTGACAAAGACAAGCTTTCCTCGTGTCCTGTTAACCAGCCTTCAGCGGGCTTCGGAAACTGCTGCCGCATAAAGTTAACAAGAAGGTCACAGCATGTTCACGATGCCAAAAGCACCCTGTAGTTATAAGAAAAAGCTTCCCAAAACGCAGTCAAACACAATATATTGGTGATTCAAAAAAGCAGGATCAATCCGATCCTTCACATTCCATGGAATAGATGCTGAGTCCAAAACAATCAGCTAACAAAAGCAAATGGTTGAGCCTGTGGTTCATATGCACTGCCACAGCCTAAATCAATTTACAATTCCCGAGCGTGTTGGCGCAGAGTAACATAAAAACTTGAGCAATTGAAGCAAATATTTTACAAAATTAGTCAAATTCAAGGAAAAAAAAGAGGGATGATGCTCATCTATGACTACAACTGCAGATGGATGCAGAGTAATCCAGCAATCGCTAAAAGAAGCGTTGAACAAAGGAGCACTAAATGGCGAACTTCTTTGTTTCATGGCTCGAAGAATCTAAATATCAGCAATGTCCCAGTAGGGCAGATAGCCAAAAATCGCAGGCTTAATGCGAGGATGTTATGGCTTTAGGTGAAAGAGTGTCTGAGGCTAAATAATATCCTTAACTTGGTTTGGCAGTTGCAGGATTTCGGCCAAACTGGATGATCATTGGTTTGCCTTTAAACACATAGCCATTTGCTAGATTCTGCAAAACAAATCAATTGCCAAAAAAAAAAAAAAAGAAGCAATAAACTTTCTTCACCATTGTCTCAGGACAACCAACATATACAGAAGAATATATGAACCAGGCAAGCATGAAAACCGAGCTATGTCACAAATGGAACCTCTACGGAGAAAATTGACAATTAGCATGAACTTCCAAAGTGGAAATAACAAACAATGAAAGAATTCAAAAGATGTTAAATGGGTAAAACTGACAATTTCACTTCTTCCTTTTTTAGAAAATTTCCATTACTATCAATAAGGTTATGTTTATACAGATTAAAAAACAGAACATACCTGATGTGATCATCACTAAACACAGTAACTCATCTCAAAACTATTATGTATCCAACCTAAAGAAACATTGTTCAAAAGATTGTTCATTTTATCTTGCTTGATTGTCCCACATTTATAAAATATTACATCCATTTTTAGACCCACTTAAATTGCTTTCTTGGGCCTATAATAGGGACCTAGTAGCAAGCTGCATAAAGCACATCACCTGTCATGTGGAGAAAAGTGAGTTTGTGCTGTAAATTTTAACATTATCAAAATTGTATTTACAAAGCCGAATGTTTTACCCAATATTCATCAGTAATTCTGTCAATGGCTTTCATCTCTGACTGCCATTTTTCCAAATGTTTATTAAGTTTTCCCCATTTAATAGGCATTTCCTTGAACACAAATGATTGTGATTTCTGCTGCCGAAGACCATCACTTGCTTCTTCATTCTATGAAAACTATGGTGATGAACTCTTTAATCACTAAAAAATCAACTGACTATTCTCTCTTTTGCTATAGGATTTTTCCTGTCTCCGTCTTTTCTGATTTGGTTATCCATTCAGCCATTCATATTCCTTTATTTTTTTTTTTTTGGGAAGGGGGGGGGGTACCGGAAATCAATTCACTGGAGGTATGAATGTACTTATTGTTGATATCCAACATACACAATTGGTGAAGCGTGACTTTATTTTAGGGAAGTGGTATTTCCAGGACATGTCAAACTATTTTCTGGTAACTTAATGGCTCCACGAACCTGTAATATTGAAAATCGACCTTTCCTCACTTTCCTAAAACCTACCTCTCACAATAAACTTTTACAACTCATGCTTACATGAGTCAATTGAGCCAATACCACTTAGAACCCGATTTCTGACCACAATGAAGGGCATAATATTTCCGCCATGATGATTTTTTCCATTGGGCTAGAGTGTTCATGAAAACCCTATGACATTTCATATGATGCATCAAGATCTGGCATAAACCCCTCAGATAAGGGCGGGCTACATTTATTTCGTTCTACCCTTATTTGTCCATATGCAAATATGTTTCCAACAAATGAAATCAACAACATAGTATAGCTAGTTCCCATTCCCATTTGCTTTGAGAAATATATTATCTAACAATCAGTTTTTCTGCAGAAATCCATGGTGCCTAATAGGACATCACGGCTACACTAAACGGAGCTGCAGTCAAATCCTGGACTACCTTTTGTTGTTCACTCATTCCATTAAGAGCCTGAACTCCCCTAGATATGAAGCACTCCACAAGGTGTCCCTTTGATCAAGTTAGAGTTGCAGAGCAACAAAAACTAGCTGCAGAAATATAAGCCATGAGCAGTTCGCAGCATGAAGTCACTTACAATCCTTGTATAGACAACAAGACAACTTTCTGTTAAATGGGAAGAAAGTCTTTCATTTTTGCTGTGTTGGCAGATAGGCCAGGTTAGATACTATGATTGGGTCTCTAGTTAATTAAGGATTCAGCTAGTGTGACTTGACTTGAGGGCTTAGAAAAGAGGATGTCCAGACAAAATGAGGCACAAAACACAATGTCTACTGGACAGTTCACATGGAACAGAACTCAAGATCTTGGCTTACGATAGCACATGGTAAATTCATGAGAAGTAGTGTGCACTTATTTGCAGAGTGGGAGATTCCAGTCAGGATAGGCTTGATGACTTCGAAAAAGAAATTTGGTGGGTAAGACCTTCTAGTTGATTTCTGAGATCATTGTTGGTATCTGTTCACTTTGGTTTGCTAAGATTAGAACCTGGATGTCCTGCAGTATGCATTGAAGATCTCAAGTTTTGGTTTTCGTGGTTGGACTGCAAGGCAAGTTGATTGTGACTTTGGTCTATTCACCTCAAGTTGTCAACTAGGTAGGGCCTCAATCAAGGAATTCATGGTTCATTTCATCAATTTGAGGAGACAGGCTGTCATTTGGATATAAATTGGGGGAGCTCTCTACATGTATATTGGTCCTCTTGGGTTTTCAAAAATTGACCAAAATTAAATGGGACTCTCAATTCAGTGTAAGATCAACTGACTGGATTTCTAAATAGCTTGCTAGGCAGTCTACCTACAGAAATTATGAGATCATAAATAGAATAGACAGAGAAATGATCTCATCCTTTCGGGCATAAGCTCTCCTAACAAATGAATATGAAAATAATCACATAATTTCTAAAGATTCCAAACTTCTTGTAACTCCTGGTCATGAGCACCCTCCCTCCCCCCCCTTCCTGAAAACACTCAAACCAGTTCCGATGCAGAACAAATAGATGTGTCTAAAGATGAAGGGAAGATTTATCCCATTATATTGAGAATTGCTATAATTTTATATTACCAAGTATTTTAGGTAGTTTGATATCTTTAGCTTAACAGTAATCTTTTTGTTTCCTACATTAACTAGTTTCCCAGTATAGGTTGGGTTACTAGGTCCATATAAGTAGCATATGTACTTTGTACTAATTAAGTCATAATTGTTGGATTCACTCACTGATCGAGTGCTTCTCCCCTCTACTCTCTTCACCCTCATCTCTTCTTTTCCAAATTATTTTCTAATAAATCCTCTGATTTCTCTCCTTCTAGCAATCTCCTCTGATTTTGGTCAGGCTGAATTTTTGGGCTAGCATTTGAGCTTTTTTGATTGCCAACAAGGGCTAAAAGAGCAGAGAAAATTTGGCTGGCAGCTATGGGTTTCCAATTTGTGATGATGAAGTGTCATTGTGTGGCAGGTTGACTGCGCAGGAATTTTAACAGGTTGTGGTAGGCAGTTACAATTATCATTGGGAGGGACATCAGCTGCAGGTTGTCAGCCCTTAGTTGTGATTAGTGAACAGCAGCAGGAGGAGAACTTAGGAAGGTAGCTTGGAATCAAAAATTTGGCTCTTATATCAAACTGATTTAGATAGGGAAGGAGAAGAGAAATAAAACTGATAGAAGAACAATTGGAGAACATTTCGGCAAATAATAGAAGACAGGGCAGAAAGAAGAGGTGAGAACCACCAAACCAACAAGTCTGTTCAATAACCAATAATCATGGCCTAATCAAATTAAAGTGCATATGCTGCTTATATGGATTAATCCAATACTAATTAATCCACAAAACTAAAATATAATAATAAACAACCTAAAATAATTGAAAATACAAAAATATAATAATTCTTAAGGTAAAAGTTAAAAGGATTAATGTTCATTTGATCTTCAGAACCATCTCATCATTATGCATCATTAGAAGATGATGACAACAAAATGGCCGCCAATTGAGGGCACATATCCAGCAGGATTTATCACACACATATTCCATTGAAGATTATGTTGATTTGCCTCCTCTCTCTGATTCTTTCCTTATTTCAAAAATTTTAGGATAGACTTTTTTCTGATGGGAGGAGAATGACACAAAACGATAAAATGAGCCTAAAGATCAAGCAAAAATTTATTCACTATCATATAATTAGCATGAGAATTCCTGTACTTTCGTGTTTCCAAGCATTTTAGATAATTATTATTTTTAGGTTTATTGTTATCTTTTAGTTTCCAGATTAATTAGTTTCCCATTTGAGATTGGATTATTAGGTCTATATAAGTAGCATATGAACTTTGTTTTAATTCTGCATGATTATTGGTAATTGAATTGACTCATTGATACGGTGCTTCTCCCATATGTACTTTGTTTTAATTACTCCATGATTATTGTTTATTAAATTGACATGTTGATAGAGTGGTTTCCCTTCATGTCTGTTCTCCCCAGATTCTTCTCTGACTCTACTTCTATCCCTCTGATTTCTCGTCTTCTGTTCCCCTTCATTGCTTACAAGACGTTCAGCCAGGTGATCAAATTGCATTCATGGAGAGGAAGTTGAGACCAAAATTAAATTGCGGTAGTAGGAAAAAAAATTCCCTGCAATCATTAACTTTTCTTGACTTCAAGAATTTCTGTGTCAACATCGGGTTTCCCCACTTTCAGCCATGTATTATAATTTCTTGTGATTTTATACTGTTATTATTCATTTTTTACAATTTTATTCAATTATGAAACGAAATTGAGTTTCTTCTGTTGTCAAATGAGGTCACATGGTGATGCAAGATGCTAAATAGAAATCAACTGTCAACTAATAGCACAAGTTAACTAAAATGGGCTGACAAATGAAATGAATTGGGGGCTGGGATATTTTCATAAAAAATGTAAACTATCTCCCCTCTGCCAACCTTGCCCTCACCATACCCACCACCATCCCTCCCCACTACTACCAAAGACCCTGCCCACCCTCTCTACCGCCACTCACCTCCTTCTTCTCCCCCTCCTTCCTCCACTTACGTGTCTGAACCCAACACACAGCGCTATCTGCACAAAACAAACAAAGATTCACCATTCATTCTATCAGGACACCACACATACATAGAGCAACATATTCAAAGCAGTAGAGGATTGTACAGACTTGTAGACAATCACATTAATGGATCCAACATTCCTGTTGTTGAGCTGTCACTCAATGCATAAATCTACCATTTTGGTACTGCTAAAATATGTGGAGAGAGGCCGTTGAGGAGGGGATCTTCTCAGGTTAATGTGAGCACCTACTTTTCTTCTTTATTTTTTCCTTCTTTTTTCAGTGAGTAATTTGTGTCTGGAGAATGGCAGGGAAACAGTGAAATGAATGGAAGAAGGATACCATGCTCCTTCTCACGTGACCGTCAAAAGCAATTATTTGCTTTGCTGAGTAACAAAGGATGCCATGCCCCTTCTCATGTAACCATCAAAAGCCTTCAACGATGAGTTGCCTAACACCAATCAATCTGACCCTCCTCAGTTTAAATGAACAGCTGTGATCTTCCTAGCTGTGCAGACAAGTTCTCTCCACTGTACAGACACCTGAAGCTACACATATTCCTCAGACCTTCTCTTGCTATCATCAGTCTTCATTTTTGTCTTCTCAACAACGCCTTTTTTCTTCCTAGGATTTAGCTTCTCATTTCCTTCATTATTTTTGTTGCTCACAAAACCCTTTCCTTTAGAGCACCTTACCTCAAAGTGGGGATACCTGAGCCTGAGAGAGTGCAGCAGTTTGCTGGTGTTGTTTTCATCAGTGGTTCCTGTCTATTTCACAAGCACCTCTTCAACCTTCACACAAGCACTTCTTGGTTCGAACAAAGATCAAACCTTCATTATCTACCAGTGGTAATGACGGCATCACTTCAAATCTGACTCCTATTAGTTTCTCTAGTGAAGACACATGATTTATGAGATGGATCTTCACAAATGGGGGGAAAGCCCAACAGTAAGCCATGGTCTCTATCTTTTCAATGATTTTATAAGGACCAAGACACCTAGGTGCTAATTTTAAGCTGTTTCTAAATAAGACTGACTTTTGAAGGTATAGTTGCGGGCATAGGTACACGAAATTGACAATCCGGAACTCTCTTTCCCTTCTATGCATATCGTATAGTGTTTTCATCTGAGCTTGAGGTTTCTACAAATTTTCTTTCAGTAGGTTTAGAATCTGATCCCGTGTCCTGAGCTCTCCTTCCATTGCCTCATTTGTTGTGTTCCCGCTAACAAATCTAGCCAATTTAGGCAATGAGATCCCATATATTGCCTCAAAAATGGTGATCCTAGTCGAGGAGTGTTGACTTGTGTTATACAACCACTCAATCATTGCGAGCCATTTAGACCACGTTCTGAGTTTATTACCCACATAACATCCTAAGTATTGTTTCAAACTTTTGTTCACAATCCCTGTTAGCACATTGGGTTGAAGATGGTAAGCCGAGTTGTATTACAGTTTAATCCCTTGTAACTTCAACAGTTCCTTCAAAAAAGAACTAGTGAAAATCACATTTTAGTGACTATAGCCATCTAATTTCACAATGTGGGAGAGGAATATGTGAGCGATCTATATAAGGATGGGTGAGGGGTACAAAATTAGTGTCTTTGGTTAAACGGTCCACTACCACTAAGATATAGTTGAATTGTTAAAAAATGGGAAGACCTTCTATGAAATCCACGGATGGTTCGAAGTGCGTTTGGCTATGGGTAGTGGTGGGAAAAGTCCATAAGGTTTTTGTGATTCAATTTAGATGTTTCGGCTGATTTGGCCCTCTTTAATGAATCATCAATATCACCTTGCATAACCTTCCAATGCAAATCTGCTTTAGCTCCACTAAGGATTTTGTGGTAACTCGAATGCCCCTCGATAGGACAAGTATGAACCCAATCCAAAATGTGTTTTTTTATTCCCTAATCTTTGCTATTAAAAATTTTTCCCTTTTCAAATAATAAGAGTCAGTCTAAGTAATCCCTTCCAAAGGAGGGTTTGAATGTCTAAAGTTGTCTCGTAAGTAGCCTTAAGCTCATCTATCCAACTCAAATTCGGTTATGATACCAACGTAAGTGTCAACTCCTTAGCCTTGGATGATGCATGCTATTTTATTCTTGTGTCCCATTTTATATTCAATAACAAAATCGTATCCTAACAGTTTAGCTACCTGTTTTTGTTGCGATAGGGTTCCTACCTTTTGTTCCAATAAGAAATTGAGGCTCTATTGATCACTTTTGACTATAAAGGACTGCCCCAATAAATAGGCCTCCACTTCTTTATTTCCATAACCAAGATCATTGACTCCTTTTTGTATGTTGAAAAATGTACAATCCTCCCCTTAAGAGTATCATTGAAAATGCTATGGGTCAATGTCCCTACATCAAGATTGCCCCAATGCCTACCCCCAAAGCATCACATTCGATCACAAATCTTTTGGTGAAGACAGGTAGGGTCAAAACTAGAGGTTGAGACAATGCCTGTTTAAACTTTGAAAAGGTTTCTTCAGCCTCATCAGACTATTCAAGCATATTCTTTTTATGAAGGGCCATGAGGGGGGCTGCGATTGTCCCATAATTGCAAATAAATTTTTGATAATAGCCTAAAAGCCCGAAAACTCCCCCTAGGAACTTAATAGTCCCAAGTGAACTCCACTCATACATAGCCAATATTCAAAGGGATCTACTTTACCCCCTTCTTTCAATATCAAATGCACCAAGTAGTCAACCTCCTTACAAAGGAACAAACACTTACTCATTTTCGCATAAAGTTGATGGACTTCAAAGTTTGTAAGGCCTTTTGGAGATGCAATGTGCGTGCTTCCCCGGTTTGGCTAAAAATCATAATGTCATCGAAAAATACAAGTATAAATTTTCAAAAGAAAGGCTAAAAATTTTCATTCATTAACCACTAAAACGTGGCTGGAGCATTGATCATTCCAAATCACACAACCAAGAATTCGTAGTTTCTCCTCATTGTTTACTCCCAGTAGTCAAAACACATTCTTCAACTTCTGTCGGCTTTCCGCATCAACAAAATAGGTAAAGAATAGAGATTTTGACTGGGTTGTATAAGCCTTGTTTCCAGTAAGTCTGGTACCAACCTCTCAATCTTGCTCTTGGGTAGCGATATGTCCTTGCACTAATCTTCTTCAAATTGTCCTTGAGAACTATCTGATGTTCATGCCCTTATTTGAAGCAAGCCAACTAGATCTTTAAAAACTTGTTTGAATTATTGTAGTAATTGTTCCACATTAATAGGTAGGTCAATAGTCCCCTCTGAATCTGAACTGGCCAGGAGTTTTAGCACCACCCCTTTGTTTTCACTAGCCAGAATCCATTGTCAAGCACTTTCTTCTTGCACCGTATCTTCTAGTACTCTCAATCCTTGCAAGCGCACTGTCAGACCCTTGTACTAGCATTATATTTGAACAGTAAGAAAATTCCAAGTGCTATGGGCTAGTGTTGACAACCATTGTATTCCCAATACCTCATCACAACCCCCCAAGGCTAAGATAGGGAAACTCACATTAAACTGATTTTTCTGCACCTCCAGGGTCACATCCTGGCAAGATCCTTCCCCTTGCACAAACTCTCCTTTAGCTATTTGACAATAACACGGGTCGGTTTTGATCTTTTCCACAAGGTTATCTTGACTAAGCTTGCATCGAGGAAGTTGTGGGCACTTCCTGAGTCCCCACACACTCCATTAATCTTCCCCTTCACTCACATTGACTTGTAGAGGAGTGTTTCTGTAATCGCATAAAGTGAGATCTCAGCCAACTGATCTTCGGTGACATCAACTTCTTTGGGAGTTGGATCTTTGAATCATTGCTTGAAGCTTGGTTCCTCCAGTTCTGCTACCTCCACAACAAAGAGTCGTGGGTTGGAATATCTGTGCCTCAGATTTCACTTTTCATTACGTGTAACAAAGCCCTCAATCTTTCCTTTCATCTGTGCAGGACTGATCTGATGGCCCATCATTTTCAGTTTGATAGCAGTTCTACTCAACCCTGTTGGCCCAAAAGGGGGATGATGACAAGTATGCCCTCTAGGTAAGGGAGTCTGACCCTGATTCACCATTTTCCAACTTGTAATGAATGCCTCTTGGATCCAGGCCATACCAAAAGCTTGGAGTAGGCTCATCTGGTTTTGAAGTTTAACTGGCTAACGTATTTCATCCTTCAACCCTCCCAAGAAGCAACTTGACTTGAGCTAAAATATCCACCAATCTATTAGTAATAGATTCAAATTGTGATTTGTATTCAAGCACGTTTTTGAATTGTCTAAGCTTCCACGGCAATTCCATAGCATCATCATAGGTCATGCCATAGAATTGGGTCAGTGAGGCCTAGGAAAAAGTTTCCCAGTCCACAAAAACTTTTGCCACCTCAGTTCCTCAGAACCATATGAGTGCCTCCCCTCCGTATAAAAGTAGGATAACAACTAATTATCAGGGGTCTGGTGAAACTGAAAAGGCTAATTAGCCTTGTAAATCATCCATTCAGGTTCTCTCCCTCAAATCATGGGAAATCAATTTTTACATTCCGATAGACATTGATCCCAAGTTGCTCTGCTCCTCTCACTTCCTCCAATTGTGGGGTTGGAGCTGGGTAGAGCTGCAAGTGGATTTGCTAGCAGCCTCTACCAAAATTGAATAAATACCGCATTTGTTCTGTTAAACCTACGATGCTTAGCTCGAGCCGATCCATTCGTTCGTTGTTGTTTTTCTTGAAGGTGATGAGCCGTTGGTTCTCAATTGCTACTGATTCAATCAACTGATTCAAACGGGTTCCGTTAGCCATTACTTTATCTCTGATGTTATTTGCAAGAGCCTACTTTTCTTCTTTATTTTTTTCTTCTTTTTTCAATGAGTAATTTGGGTTTGGAAAATGGTTGGGAAACATTGAAATGAAGGGAAGAAGGATAGTTTTCCCGATTTGATAAGGGAGGTCACTAAGAATAATTTCTACTCAAACTTGGTAATTCATCGAATACTCCTCTATTACACTACTATTTATAGCCAATTAGAAATATATTCCAATTTCATTAGTTGATTCTTTCCTAAATGAAACAGGTAAGTGCTGCAGGAAATAAAAACAATGAAATGGGAAAGAAGTTGGAGCCATGTTCTGGAGTTTTTTGCGCACGCTAATTTCTTTGCTGAGTTGTAAAGGATGCCATGCTCCTTCTTACGTAACCGGCAAAAGCCTTCACTGATTTGCATTGCTGAGTTGTAAAAAATGCCATGCTCCTTCTCACATGAACGTCAAAAGCCTTCAACAATGAGCGGTCCAACACTTATTAATCTGATCCTTCACGATTCAAATGAACAGCAGCAATCTTTCCAGCTGTACAGATGAGATCTCTCCACTGTACGGACAACTAAAGCTACTCATAACCCTCAGATCTTTTCTATGTATCATCAATCTTTGTTTTCATCTTCTCTGCGACGCTTCGTTTCTTCCTAGGGTTCTGGCTTCTCATTACCTTATTTTTTTCGATGACAGTCAAATTACTGAGATCAGTGAGGTATCACATAAATCAGTGAGATCGATTAGTGTGAAACTTTAAAGGACCAGAGATTACATGTCACAGGAATTTCAGTCATTCAATAATCAGAACACGAAAATCCATGTTTGTTTATTGTGTTCTCATCTAGGAGTTGTTGTTAGATGAAGAACCACTTAAATAACGAAACACATGATTGTGGTCATTGAAACTGCTCCACAAACAATCTACCGTGGTGATTGAGGGTATGGAGATGGAGATCATAGGCTGAGAAAGAAGATTGTGAAAGCAGAGGGAGGCAGATTGAGTGTGTGGACTAATGGGAGAGGGATGGATTGGGAAGGGTGGGTCCCAGTGGTGGTAATGTTTAAGGTAATGTGGTCGTGACGTTGGGGGGAGGGATTCGTATTGAGGGGAGACAGTCTCGACACAGTCCCATTTTTTCTTTTTTTTTTCCTTTAATCTTCTCATAATATTTTCTCATTTTAGTTAATTAACCCACTTAACTGAAAATAAATTCTTTCTAAGCTCTTCATGCTATCATACAGCCCCATATAACACAGCAAATCCAATATATATATAATATCCGGACCAAGAAACCCTAGGAACCCTACAATAATGTTGTTACGATCACGAACCCCAGAATTCATTTTCCCTGGAATATTAAATTTGTAATTGTGTATCTATTGATATCATCTGTGTCTGACTCCTGCATCTAAATCTGTTGACTTAATTATTTAAATCAGTCAAACTCTTTATATCTCATCCTTCCCAACTACTAATAAATTAATACTCTCCACATCAATTAATAATTTGTGCAAGAAAGGGCATCTGCATACCAATGACCTCATAGATAGATAATATTTCACAGCTGACTAAATTATAAGGATGGCATTCCCTTCGTTTGTTCTGAGTGGAGTTTTGGTCTAATTTTCACCAATCAACTATTTAATTTGACAAAATGCTCACCCTTAAAGGATATCTCCTTAAAACTGAACAACAGAGCTTTCATATAGCCAAAACCATGGGGTGCAATTAAGACCATGCTGTCATTTTTCGTCCGTGTGCCTCATCCCTATTTCTGAACAAGGCAAAAATGGAATTAATTTACATTTTTTATCAAACATAACAGTTTGTTCAACATCATAACAATTGATATGTGTTCGTGGGTACTACAACAATCATTTTCCAAACGCCAGCTGCCCTTAAATAGTTTGCATAAAGCATGTATTATTCAGCAACTATGACATATAGGAATGAAACAAAAATAAATAAGAACAGCTAGCTGTGGAAACCACAAAACAGTAAATGATCAACTTCCAATTACTCTGAACAGATGTAATACCAGGGCACGATTGGCAAGTTCAATTGTTGGAAATGTCACAAAAGCTTGACCTCTCATTCGCCCCTCCTGAAAACCATATGGTCACAATTATTGCAGGTGTTGAATGGTAAAACAAACATATCATTTTAAGGCTCTATTCAGTTCCTATGATCAGATCTGACGCAGAAATATAGATGCAAATAAGAGGGGCTAAAGTTCTAAAGAACCATAAAAGGTGTTCAAGCTCTATCGAAAACTACTATTAATACATGTTAAATTAATTACTAAAAACAAAATTATTTTTTAATATTATATGCTATTGCCATTGTTGTTGCTGTTGGCTGCTGTTCTTGTTACCATCTTCAGTCATCCTCATGATCCAATTTTAGTTTGATTCAGGTCGAGGGGTTCTTCAGAGGCAAGGTACAATAATGAAATCACCTCCTTCAAATATCATTTCTCAAACCAAAGAAATGGAAGAAACAGAGAAGAAATCTTTAAAGAAAGAAACAGGAATCATTTTTTTAAATGAGGATCTACAGGATTCAGTTTAGTGAGAGTATGAGAAATCAAGTTTTTTAAATAGGACCTTAGACTTCCCGAGTAATGTGAATGCGTCAAAACAAAAGAGCAATTGGAACAAGACATAAGGGCATTGATTTAGTTCTTTCAGTATGTATTTCACCTGGATTTTGAAGCATAATCTATACTATACGTTTAAGCTGGGCCAAACAGGATTTTTGTGAACACAACATTGGACTACACAAGAAAATGAAATCACAAGCACATTCAGAAAAAGTCAGAGCTTCTTGAAAAAGCTCATGCAAGAAGTTGAAACTGGCAACCAATGACATTACTATCTAAGAATAGAATCCCTACTATACTATTTCACAACACTTTGCACAAGTTCTACTTGAACATCACTTTTTAAAATCTCCAGTGGGACCAAATAAGCTTATTTTCCACTCAAAACACAGTATTTGGCATCTTAGAATTTTTTAGATCCACACTAAATTCTTATGGGTACTTTAAGCATTACATTTAGGATGATAATACCAGAGCTGTCATCCTAGTTATATTAAAAGTTTGGAACTAATATTTCAGTTTTCATTTTATTGCAATTGTTGCTACTTGCAATAAAAAAGGAAAGGTGTACTATAATAGTTTTCTTTCCCTTCAAGCTATGCTTAGAAACCCACTGTTCTGCATTACCACAGGATTTGGATGTTATAAATAGAGATTACAATTCCCTTGACCTTTGACCTGCACCATTTGGTTCTCCATGTTTCCGGAAGCCCCACCCACCACTATACCAATTCAAAACCTAAATTCTTCCAAGATTTCAAGATCTAAAAGAAGTTTCTTATCCTTGTTTGGTTGCTCTGAATCACTTAAATCAACAATTCTATCCATGCTAAACTATGCTCCGCAATCCAGCTTCTCTTCTGTGTACTGGAGGAACCCATGTTCCATCCTCCCAGTAACCAGTAAGCAGAGCTACAAAAAAATAATTCCAAAAGGCAGCTGAAACAACAGCAATGGCTAAGCCTGCAACTAGGTTTAATGGAAATGGGTACAGAACTGAATTGGATGGAAGACAAACATCAGGATAGACATAGTAAGCTAAGACTCAAAATAAAACTTCCCACTACTGAATAGGCCCTAGGTTTCCCCGATACTGAAAATTATCAGACTATGAAAGGATCTTAGGTTTAACAAAGGTTCTCTGAAACTAGGTCAGTTCCACTGATCTCTGGACCAGCTTGAGGAACCTAAATTCCTTCTGTCAGGTATTCTAGTTTCAATGCTTTCAATATTTCTTTGTGTTTTCATGTGTTTAGCAGTTGAATTTGCATTTTTTTGTGTTTAGCTTGCGTTCAGCCTTTCCTTCTCTGATTTTTGTCTTCTTCCCTGGGTATTGCCCAGGAAGGGCTGTAACTTGTAAGGGTTATTGCTCCAGTTAATCACACTCTTTTACTCAAAAAGCATATAGAAGCCAACAAAAGAGAGGCACACAACATAAGGTCCTTATTAAGAGCAAAGGATCAATTAAGATGGCCAACCTGCATCAACTTCACACTAAGACCAGATTTAGCTTTATCAATGCTCCGAAACAGTGAACCTACATAACATAATACAAGACAAGTAAAAATGTAATTCTATTGGTGTACATATAAAGAGAGAAGAAATAATGCAGCTTAACATTAAGACAACAATAATCAAGCAGGAACTCAAACCTCATTTACAGTAAAATAGTAGAAGTACATATGTGACATAAGATTTAGAGAAAGTTCGGGGTTATTCAATTAACACTGAATGTTTAACTTACCAAAAATAAAGTAAAAGTCATCTGGGATCACGTCTTTTGCCAAGTTCTTAATGTACAACACACAAGCAGGGTTTCCAGCAGAGTAATTCTGTTGAGCCAAAAGCATGTAGCGCAACTCTTAGATAGACTATCCTATAGATATCAATGATGAATCACTTACACAAACACAGTATCAAACCAACAGAAACTGACATAGGTAGCCAATTGAATGCATCATAGGAACCATCATATGCATGAACGCAAACACCAAGTCACACACAGTTCTCTCAAAGGGAAAATATAATTGCCTTTAAAAAATACAATAGTATGAAGTGGTTTCAACAAGAAAAAAATTGTTAAAGCATTAAGATATTCTTAAAATTCCAATAAGTTGTACAAGACTTCAAAAAAATGATACCAATCAGAAACATGGAGGCCAATGAGCACCTTCCAAGATATTCTATTTTCTTACTGATTGTGAAAACGAACAAAAAAGGGGGAAAAGAGAAAATGACTTTTTTGTTATCTCTGGAAGCGACATACTGGCTTGGTTTAGAAGCTCAAACAGTCATCCAAAAGATGCGAGTAGGTGATGTAGCTTTGGACCACCACTAACACCAGAAGCAAAGTTTATGGTTATCTAAGACAGTATAGCAGTATCAACTGAGATTGCTTGCAGAAGCTACTCAAAGCAATGTAGGGAGTTACCAAATAAAGTTTTGGAAGAATGTATGGAACAGTTACTTGACTGGGTCAAGATTGGCAGTTGCAACTACCGGAAGGCAGTGGCTGGGACAGCTGTCCCATGTCCGTAAAATTGCTCTAACCATCCAAACGTTAACTGGTTACTTGTGTCTATAAATTCTGTGAAATGTTCCATAGTTTCGGTAGGAGACTGAGGGAAACATCTTCATATTGCTTTCCTTTTAGTACAATAACATTAATAAGTCTTATGTCTTACTAAGTAGGGTCAATCATATGAATTCATTTTTATCATTCCAATCCATTCAGTATAATATTACCCAAAAATACGAATAAATTAAAATCATTTTTTATCACAAAAAAAATAATTTTAGTTTTGCACATTAATTCAAAAAAGTAGGGTTTGTTCCTGTAAACTATATTTCCCCCTATTTGAGTAAATTTGTGTCACAAATGCATATAGAAGTCAAAACACTAGAATTAGAGCAGGCTAAGCCAAGGAAACTGAGTTTCCACACAATGTGATTAGTGGAGCAATTGGGAGAGTGATCATGTAACCTGAGACTAGCTACTAGTGACACTAAGTAACACTGACCTAGATAATCAAAACAAGAAGAACTTATATATTAACAAATGAGAAAATGCCGTGCAAAGGATATCTCTTGAGTTGCTCTAGCTTTGTACATTCAAAGTTGATACCTTAAACATTGGAAGTGACAATATCTCCTCAGGAGGTAATTTCTGGCTCTCTATTTCTTCTGCAGTTGCATAAGGTCTGTGATCCACAACCTCCTCCGGCTTGTCTGCTTCTTCTTCCATGGTACTATTAACTATATCCTCAGGCTGATGTTGTTTGGGGGCAATTTTAATCTGAAGTCAGCCAAAGAAGAAAATATATAATAAATTCATAAGGCAGTAAAAAATTTTAATTTTGATCCAACATTCACAAAAAGGGAAGGTGACAACCTGTAATACTGGGTTTTTCTTTTTTATGATAGGAATCTCCCTTGGCACTAGCGTGCCTGGTTTCAGCCCAACAGCCTCAAGAGCAACTCCTTTATCTATGGCAGGGCCAACAATAGCTTCTCGTTTGATGCGCTTTTTTCTAGCTTGTGTTCCATCTACCTCCTGGAAACAGTTCATAAGATATTAAATATTTCCTACGTGCCACTGATTATCAATGCAGGCCAAAAACGTGCATACTACCTTAAAATCAATTAAATAACACCACCTTAACTTTAGGGTGAGATGAAATGATGCATGGCATGCTGATTCAAAATTTAAAACAAGGCATAATACAGGAAAAGTTGTTGTTTGCCAGGATGTCAACTTTCTGTTTGTGCATATTCTTAATTTTCATTTTTTCGAAGTTTCAGAAGCCTAATTGTAATTTACTAGTTCTTACTGAATTCTTGTATCTACTATCTACATTGTTCTTTTACCTGATGTTATTTATCCAGACCAGAATTGACTTGACCTAAACTGTTACGTCTGGAGACAAGTTTATCTCTTTACATGTTTTTCCATACATGTCCTAGTAGAATAAAAGACAACAGTTTGTCTATATATACAGAAGCACTCTCTAACTTTTTAGGCTTATATGAAATTATCAGCAAGTCTATTAGTTTCATGGACTTGGAGATTTCATGGTTGTTATGAGAGGATTTCTCACAAACATTTTGTAGATTTCACAGGTTATTATAACTCTCTCTGGTTTTTCTCTCTCATTATTTTCAGGTCTTTGCTTACTCAAAAATCTCAAAGCTCGCCCTTGTCAAGGCTCCAGCACAGTCAGCACACAACACAAATCCACAAACTAAGCATCACAAGCCCAACACCCAAAACATTGTTTACGGTTACTGTTCACAGTCTCTCCATCAAATAGCTGCACATCTGAATAGTTGGTTCTTGCTCCTTGTTCATTGTCCCATGTAAAATACATGATAAAGAGAAAAAAAAAAGCATGTTAAACCATAAATAAGCAAAGAATACATCTGTATTGAAAAAATAAAAATGCCACCAAGTTTAATCAAATCATGGATAAACATCATTAGAAGGCTTTTCTGGACAACACTGCTACTGGATATTCATCAGAGATTTTTTATTTCAAAGTGATGCATATTTGGATAATCTATAAGATATCTCGAAGAACTGGAAGTAGTCATTGTAGACCTTAGTAATTTAGTCTAATCAACATTCGTCACTTTTTCCAAACGATGTTATCACGGCCATTCAAAGCCATCATTTCCTCCAAACTAGTACATTTAGTGTCCATGGACAGCTTAATAGCCTTGTCCTTATCTTACCCCCAAAAAACATGACCAAAAAAGAAAAAAAGGACAGAAGACAGCCAACTGTTTAATGAAACCACCATTGCATTAAATTCAATAGAGAAATTCAACATTTAATATTCCAGTGGGTCAGCCACAAAAATATCCAGATACAGAAATTAAAACGTGGCCTTGTGATGCAGGGAAGCAGAGGGAGGAAGAGGGAAAGGGGAGAAGAAGCAGGTATGACAAGGGGGCAGGGAGAGGAGATAGAAAAGAGGAGAGGAGAAGAAGAAGCTGAGTTGAAGAGAGAGAGAGAGAGAGAGAGAGATTTAGGCAACAATCATCGGTCAAACTCACAATACATTCATCAAAACCACTGNACTAAAATAAACATAACTTCCTAAGGACAATCCAAAATAAGGAAATAACGAAGTGAGATTCTAAGCGTCCTTAGATATCTTAAAAACTACAAAAATTACAAATTTCCAATAATTTTTGAGATATAACAAATTATGGAAATGTGTCTAATAAATAAACTCATGTTCTCATCACCTTGAACTGAGTTCTCTCTGATTCCCATCAACACAAACTGAAAACCTAATTACCTCCCTAAACATAGATGTTAGTCCTTAACACCCCCCCCCCTTCTGAAAAAAGCTTAAAAATAGTACAAAGGTAGGAGAGGTAAACAACAATGCAAGTGAGACGGTACAATCACATGTCACAGAAAATGTTGTAAGCAAATTTAGGCATTAGCCTGCAAAAATTAGATGCTATGCCAGGCTCGACATGGCCAAGCAACAAGAGTCAAGTGATTACCTCATCAGAAGTTTCCATTTCTGACTCATCACTAGAATTTTCCAAGTGAGACCTTTCAAATGCCAGAGGTGGAGGAGGTGGAGGGGAGGGCGGGCAAGGAACAGCAGCTGGTAATGGTGGAGTGGGCAGTGCCATGCGAAAGGGAGCAGGAATATTCATCTTGTTCATCAAGTGCAATACCTACATGGATAAAAGATAAGAGAAATTAACTTTTACCTGCTTAGACAACAATAACAGAAATAAAATATGGATCAAAAGTATAACCTGGGTATAAAAGCGAGGAACAGCAATAAGAGCATTTACAATGTTGGTCAATATGTTTCCATCTGGTGGAGGATAGGCATACCTATAACAAAACAGGCCATATAAGTGGATCAAAGCACTCCAAAATGTCAACCCCGCAAAGGAGAACCACTGACAAAAATAAATTAAAAAATAAAAATAAAACTGCTAAATATTTTTCCTCCTTATAAGTTATCCCATCGTTCCAAAATATATGTTTTCACAGGTATGAAGTACTGGGCATCAAAGAAAGATAAATTTACATTGCTTTCTATAGGAGTCGTACAGAGAATAGAGGACAATTCCTCATCCTTTGCATCATTGTCAGTCTCTTCAAAGATCCTCAACTCCCTCATAATATTATATAAAAAACTGAACAAAATCAGCCATTAATAAAACAAATTATGCAATACCAGGATCATTTGTAAAAGTATGAAAACAGCAAAAAATAGTCAGTATGCAATCTTCAATTTTATATAGAACTCATGTTGATATATTGAAAGTCAGAATATGAATTTCCATTGTTACAAGTGTTTTGTCTCTTCCCCAAGGTAGTATTTCTAATGGTCATGGAAAGCATGGAAATCAAAGAGGAGGAAGGAAGTGGAAAACCATAATTTAGTATGGTTAAGGTCAAACAAAGAAAAATTTGTCATGAGGTCCTTGGGATCATAGCAGGGACACCCAGGCCAGGAACATGCATTTGAGGGGAATCAAATATCCTCACTTAAAATGGTGAATTTAGAGAATGTACATTATTTGCTAAGTCCCAAGCCCTCCTTTTTCTATAGGTCCCAAACAAGATTTTATTCATTTAAATCCCATCATTCCTTAACCTTGCATGGCTTTCCAAAAGTCTGTCCACATCCTCTGTTCTCCTCTTCATCTAACTTCCTTTTATTTTCCTTGCCTCTTCCAGACAAAAAGTAGCACATGTATATTTACATAACACACATCCATTTATACGTTCCCCTACTGGAGATGGAGTGTACTAAAAAAGATACCAATGTGGTGTTACAGATGTACAAATAATTTAACTTCCCTAATTTCACCTTAAGAAGGTAACCTGAGTCAAAACCCTCCAACAAAAACACACAAAGTGAAGAAAAAGAAATACAAATAAAAATCCAAATACAAACGATCAAAGGAAAAAGTAATAATACTTTTCTTTTCACATATCATATTCAACTAAGGTTTCCTTAGTTCTCTATCCTTTCTCCCTCTTGATAACATTTCTATTCAAGTCCTCCAATTTCATCTCATTTTGCACAAACAATTTAAAGCTCTGTCCCTGATCAACTAATGAAAGACTCAAAACTTGCTAAAGTCAAACATGCATTTAGCAATACTATCCTTGACACCTTTCAGAATGCCTCATAATTCAGATCAAACTTCACATACCAATGAACAAACTAGCAAAAGCATTCCCATTTGAACCCAAAATCAAAATCCAAGGTTATCACTGGACTAAATTTGTCCTTCACAGGCATGACAATCCAACATTATCACCATTTTTCATTTAGTATGGTATATTCTGACAAACGAAAATCTCCTTCAGAAACTGAGTTCTAACACAACATATTCAGATTGCAAAATCTCAACAATTAATACATTCACACAATCTAAAGTATTGTCACAGCCACCTGCTACTAAAGAAACATCATCCAAGACCTCACCCTTCATAGATTTAAATATCCTTCATTCCATACACTGACAACCGATACCACTAAGAAGATATGCCTGAACAACAGCACAGGCATTGACAAACAAGCAGCATCAGCATGACCAGAAGCATCATATGATGAAATGGCATCAAGAGGTAAACCAGACAAAGAAGAAATATTTGCACAGCTAACCATATCAATCTTAGAGGAATAAGAATATAGAACAAAAAATAGCGCTGGTCTCCCTAAACCCCACAGTTAACTGGTTTACTCTACTAATGAAATATAATCATTACACAGAACTCAATGACAAATCTCCTTAGCACCAGAAACCTCATTAATCACGCATTTGGTGTTACTTCTAAATCATGGGTTGTAACAAAAAACTACTTCTAGCCAGCAATATCACATTTTATAAGTAAATATAATACCTCAAGAGCAATAAGAAAACTTTTGACATACAATACCCCAACAGCAAGAGGACAAAATTAAGCAAGGATGTTCTCTTCTTAAGCCTTTGTCCCCTTTCAAGCCAATAACTGACCAAAACCTTCCCCAACAATATGAGATGAAGACTCACCACCAAGAATGGAAGCTTCAACTCTCAGGAGTTGTGCCTCTTATTTAACTCATAAACCAGACCCCCATGAGACAAACTGCAAGCATTAAGAGGATTGCCATTGTGAGCCCACAGCCCCAACTTTAGCACCCCTCCATCCACAAATACCATATTGGAAAAAAAGATGTGAGGTCTAACATCTTTTGATTAAAGCATATATCTCGTTCAACATGCACTCTTGCATAAATAAGACAACGCACAACATAATCTCACTCATTTTCACACTGAAGAATCATTAGCTAGCTACTAGTTGGCATGTCCTTCAAGCAAGACTCAATGTCCGAGAACCGAATTCGATGAATGATCACCTCTTTTTCAAGCAACTTTCTTACTACCCTTGCTTCTACAATCTCCCTCCAACTCCTTCCCACCATTAAAGAGCTTACATTATGCAACAGCTATCCAAACCTAAGAGCAACATTAATGAACTTCCAAGCCTTATCTACAAAATGGCAGCCCAATAAACTAGGCTACCGTTTTATGGGACTCTAGATATATGTATCATTACTTCTACATCGCAAAGAGATTTTCATAGTCTAAACCCATAACCTCCAAGTGAGAATGGAGCAACCCTACCTTTGCTTCAAGGCTCCCCCTTGCAACTCTGAAACCATATGGAATAAGAATTAGAAATTATTACTCTCCAAATGGATACCAATATATGAACTTATTCTTAGCACTACACCCATATCTAATCCATAATAGACATTTACCAAAACATTTTCAAATGCTAAAATTCATTTGGCACACTAATGACAAATCCAAAATATGACATTTGTTGTATACTGACCTCTTTCTTTTCCCCCTCTCCCCCAAAAAATCATGCAAACCTTCAAAGCTTAGCTAAAAAAAGCATCTTATTTTCTTCTAGGAAAGCTGAAACTGATGCCACTCACCTCTCATAAATCATAAAATAGATTAGAGTGTCCGGGAATCACAGAAGGGAGAAGTGGCATACTCTAGGTGAGGTGAGAATGGGTAATCCACGCCAAGCTTTTCAGCAATAGGTTCACCACCAGGAAAATGGCCTGATTTGAACCCTTCTTGGGAATCTTTACTCCTGGTAGCATCCTTACGTGTTGGGGTCAGCGGAGTATCCTTTTCTATTTCACTTCCCACACGCTTAAGCCCTGCAGACCGGCTTGCTTTCTCCACTGACAAGACTTTACCGAGAAACCGCAACCTAACCATACAAAATAGAAGTTTCTCATAATATGGTTATTAACGCATTGTATAAACAACAATAACTGTGGCATCCGAACTACAAATAATTGGTTTCTTAAGAAAATGCATGTAATATCCATCTCATGAAAAAAAGACTATACAAGGTACCCATTTAGCTGCTGTTGTGCTTGCAAAGCCATAGCTTCATCCTGGAAATCCACAAAAGCACAGTTTCTCAACCTGCCAATATGCAGAATGTTGTGTGCTTAGCAGAGCAGAAATAAAAATTAGAGAAAATTGTTATAGTAACATTTAAAATAATGAGAAACAAGAAGAGGTGGGGTAAACTCCAAATCCAAATTATTCAATCTTTAGAAGTATTAGTCCACAAAATCTATAATATATATAGCCAGCTCCCTTCTTTTGGAATCTTTGCATAGCACTTTGTAAAAATACTTTGTTAAAATTCCATGATAGCCTAGATTCTCTCAGTAGATCACACCAAATTGAAAGTATATGTTATCACTCAGTAGATTACTAGATACCAAAAAGTAAAAAATGAAAACTGCATAAAGTAACTTCCATTCATCAAAAAAAGGAGGAACTACTCCTATCTAACAACTTCCTGCCCATACTCGTCATCCTTAAAGTTTTTCCTTTTCAGCAAGGACGGTTATCTCCGTCACACCATTATCTTCTCTACTTTAATGGGCTGTGGATAGACATTCATTATGATTGACCCTCCTCCAAGCATCAGCCCTATAGATAGAACTGTAAGAGGAAAAACAAAGAATTTTCCTGTTATGATACGAGATCGTCCAGGGTCTAATTTGTGTACTTATTTGCTTTAGTTATTGATGAACTCGAGAGACATTACTAAGATAAGGTTTTAGTATATGTTACTTGATGATGATATTATTATGACATGAAAATAGAATAGGAATAAAGTAAGCAGAAGTAAGATAGAATGTAAAGTGCAATTATGGTAATCATAGACAAAATCATGAACACATCAAATCCAATGATCACTGCATTCCTAACAATAATAGATTTCATTATTAGTATGAATTCATAATTTAAGAAATTGGAGAGAATGACAATGACATGACAAAAAAGAATTGATGCAGATTGGTTAGAAAGGAAAGATCCATCAGGCATACTTTGTGAACGAAATGATAACATTTAAGGTAGATTTATAAGATGTCTAATATACATGCTATATTTTATAGATAAAAATGTTTAAGATTGGTGAGTAGATTACCCTAAAAGATAAAATAAAAAATGGCCATATCCATAACCAAATAAAATCTCACTATAAAAGAAAAAATTAGGTTAGAATGATTAATGTGGCCCAGTCATTTATAACGTAGGCCAAAATGAAGTGCATGCTTCAAATGGTGAGAGATTGGATCCAAAAAAGGGAGAGGTAGGGCTAGAAAATCTTAAAGAGAGACAAAAATGTATGATATGAAACTATTTTCAAACTTGAATGATGTATAACTAAGCCAAGTGGAATAGAGAAGCATAGCACAACAAACCCTCACTTGATGAGACTCAAGGTTTCGTTGTTCTTTTTGTATTTATAACGTAGGCCAAAATGAAGTGCATGCTTCAAATGGTGAGAGATTGGATCCAAAAAAGGGAGAGGTGGGGCTAGAAAATCTTAAAGAGAGACAAAAATGTATGATATGAAACTATTTTCACACTTGAATGATGTATAACTAAGCCAAGTGGAATAGAGAAGCATAGCACAACAAACCCTCACTTGATGAGACTCAAGGTTTCGTTGTTCTTTTTGTATTTACCCTCTATCTCCTCTACCTTTCATCTATCAAGTATATTTATCCATTAATAAGTATAATCTTAATTTGACTTTAATTTTGTAGTAATGGTGCAAATATTCACATGGAATGTTGTAAGCTCAATCTTAACCCATTGTCATATAACAATTTTTCATCCAAATATACATAAAAACTATTTATTTGAAATAAAGTTATTGTAATCACACACTTAGACTAGCATGTAATTCATTTGCCAAATATTAATTAGATATGTCATAACATTTTTTTTGTTATAGATGCTTATTGCCCATCATATTTCATCAAGTCTGATGTTTGCTTTAAAATATAATACATGTAAAGAGAGGTGATCTTAAGTTGGATTGTGCCATCCTAGCAAAAACTTTGTTTGTTTGTGCCACTCACTTTCAAAATTCAATTATTTACGTAACCTTTGTCAGTTTGTCATTAATTCATCTCCTTAATCACCATAATAAGTTGATTTAAATAGGTTGATTTGCAACTTCCCCCATCCTTTACCATGATAAACAAGGTAGTTAATCTTTTCTTCATCAAAGCATGTAGCACCAAGAATTCTTCCTTCTCTTTTTTGTTAAGCTACTTCAATTTAACATCTATGTGATTCTAGAGAATGGGAGACAAATTTCCTCCATTCCCTTCTTATTTTTTCTTTTATATTCTTTTGTTTGGCCATACACATATTAGAAATGGCAATGACTATCTATCATTCTTCAAATTAGATCAATGGGAATCCTATTCCATAAGTGTCTCAAAGGTATTATATTATCAACATTTGAGGTTTTCTTAAGGCAACATTATTAACTCCCTAATAGATAAATTTAGTCCACACCTGTTAAAGAATTCAATGAGAAATAGTCTTCATTCCTTAATTACCATTATGGTAACACAAATACAAGCCTAACAGAAAAACCCTTGTTTGAACCAAAATTTTACCATGCATCAATAACCCCTAGAATTTAGAGGCAGTACCATAAGTAATAAAGAAAAGCATAGCACTTTAGCAAGAGATGGCAAAGGAAATTGTTCAAATCCCTATGTGTTTCACATACTAGATTAATTGTACTAATGTGATAAATCACTGCAAGAGTCGAGCACTGCAAGATAGCTGCATAAAATCTACAATCAATGCACATACAAAACCCAAAATAATTGAAAGAGAGACAGAGAGAGAGAGACACACACACACACACATATCTTATCATATGAAGCAATCAAGCAACCAACACAAAATATTGCTAGTTAAATCAAGCTATTGCAAAGTGCAAAAGAACCAGAGCATGAGTTGTACCTAGCCAGAGAACACAATGCCAATTCATATGCCAGAAGCATCACAAAACCATTTCTGATTACTCTTGGCTGATAACTATTATTTTAGTGAACACATGTGAAATCACCTCCATAAGTTGTGAAAATAGGTTCAGCAAATTGCAAGCACCAAAATATCACAAAGAAAAAATGTGGCCTGTTCCCTGACATTGAAGACAGGTTGTATCAGTTGCTTGAACCCCGTTCACTTAATTCATTCTGTATTTTTACAGGTGTGCATATACCGAAATAAGGCAAGAAATAAGCACATCAAGAGCCCCCATTGTCAATGCCATCCAACATGGTTGACATTGAGATTAAGAATCCAATAGAACTTAAAAAGTGATTAATCGTGACCAGTTGGCAGCTAACCTTAGCCTAACAAAGAATAAATCAACAACCCAGTATGACCGGCCCTACCACACATACTAGGTCGGCGGCAAAGGTTGCTGCCAACTGTTGATTGTGAACCATGTCCCTTAAACTTTCGGCTAACAGAGATCCTACCGTAATATAAATGGACCAACTCCCGCAACATCACAGTTATGTTTTAAAAGATTGGAATCCCCAAAAAGAATTCAATTTTTCAATTTGATCAGTATCAGTTCTCATCCAATGGTCATCATATAGCTAATCAAAACGCCAGAAACAACTAACCCCATTGTAAAAGTAATACGAAAGATAATTCAGAAATAAAACAAAAGGAAAAACTGATAGTTGTTTTGAACAAGTACCTGGCACCAGTGCAAGGGCGAACAGAGGAAGCGCCATAGTGGGAGAAGAGCCGTGAGAGAGTGTCAACAGGAATAGCTTCAGGGAGGCGCCGAACCAAAAGAGTAGCCGGTCCAATGGTAACGGATAGTGATGAAGAGTTTGATGGCGGTTGTTTTTGTTCAGTTTCTTGATGGCTTAAAGTAGGCGCCGGAAGGCCGGTGTATCGTTGCGACGGAAACCCAGACATTGAAGCATCCACCACGCTCCCTCTCTCTATAGTTTTTATGATTTTTGGCCCGTAAATGCACGAATTTTTACAGAAACTGGCAGTTTTGCTTTAGCTTCAAAAGTTTTGAAAGGCCCCAAAGCAAGCTTGTTTGATTATTCAAATTAGGGCATCGATTAAGCGAGTAAATAACAGATTGAGGCATAGATGAAGGACAAGTTTTTTCAATGGCTTGGTGGACGACCGAGGAGAAGCAGCCCGCTTTCAAATGTGTAGTTGAGCTGCAGATTGGCTGAGTTGTACGAGGATAGTGAGCACCGATGATTTGTTTGTTTAGTGAAACTCTCACCTCGCGCTATTTTAACATTGGTGATTTGGACTCTCACCTTCGTTTATTTTGACCTCCTCTAATTCATTGTCCTAACCAAATTCACCAAATTCACATCAAGGAAGTTGTGGGGGCTTCTTGAATAAAATAAGATTACCCTTTATACTCTATTTATCTTTCCAATTACATGCATTGTCTCATAATTTGGGACTTTCGTAATCGCATGCAATAAGATCTTCGATAATAATTCATAATTTGGGCCAATTTCTTGAGATAATGACTCGTCGAGATTCTGTTCGAAGTTGGTCTTCTATATCTTGATAGCTTCTACCAAGATTAGTTTGGATTTGGTACGTTTATGCCTCAGGATTTTCACTTCTCATTACATGTGTAACATAAGCCATTCCCTTCTTTCCTTCATTTGTTTACGTGTGATTTGGTGGACTATTATCTCTAACGTAGTAGTGGCTCTTGATGAGCTAGTTGCCTCCGACGAGGAATGATAATGTATATGGCATCTAGCCAAGGTAATTTGACTCCGGTTGGCTTTTTTTTAACCGATAACAAATTCCTTTTAAATTTAAACCACTCCAAAAGACTAGTAAAGGCTTGTCAGATTTAACGATTTTATTGGATAACAAATCTTGTTTTTTGGGCCTCCCAGTAAAATAGCTTAATTTCATCTAAGTTGAGACATGGCTCAACTGATTTATAATGGCCTCAAATTGGGTCTTATACATAGCTATGCTCTTTAATTGTATTAATTTTCATAATAATTTTACAAGATCGTCATAGACTAGAATCCTAAACCTGATTAGCAAAGATTGGGCAAATGTCTCCCAATCTTCAAAATTTTTGGCTTCTTTTACTCACTAAAACTAGATCAAGGCTTCCCCTTTTATGTAAAAGGAAACTAATACAATCTTTTGATTCTCGGAGGTTTGATGGAACCTAGAGAATTGTCTTCTCTTATGAACACAGTTGCTCGGGTTTTCACCATCGAATCTTGAAAATCAATCGTGATAGTCTTGTTAATTTAACTCCCGGTTGCTCCTCCTGCTCTCCTCTTGGTTGTAGGGTTTGAGTAGGAAGTAGAACAACATGTGGATTAACTAGCAACTTATGATACAAATTGAATAAGTACTTCATTTGTTATGTGAACCTAGCTATGCTGAGCTCAAGCTTCTCCATGTGTTGGTTGTTCAGCTCAATGTACTGAGCTTTTGGTTTTCTGTGGCTATCGATTTAATTAGTTGGCTTATTTGAGTTCTCTCTCTTATTCTCTATCTCTAATAATAATTTGTCGGGACTATATTCAAAAATCTTAAATTGGTTTTTTACAATGAGATTGCACAAATTGATAGAGAGAATGTTGGTAGAACTTCAAAAGGAAAAGAATAATAAAGTAAATTTAAAATTTTTAATTCAAAAAGTGAGAAATCTTTAAATTTAAGTTACTTAAATATATGTCATTAACTGCTCTTCTTCTGCTATGTACTGGTATTTTATACTATTTCAATTAAGATTATCTAATTATTATAATAAGATGCTTTTGAATTGATTAGTTAATGTATAATTAAAGTGATTATAATTGATTATAATTGCTGGACTATACTTTGATGGCTTCTACTAAAATCACGTGCTGACTACGACTTTTGTTTAAAATGGCTTAACCAATCGGATTATCCCTTAGTCATTGAACAACTTAAATTCATCTATTTTTAATGATGGTGATGAATTCAGCATGGACAGCAATGATGTTCTCCCTCATTGAATAAAACCATGATCCACCACCTTTTAATTGAATAACCTTTGAATCTCCACGTGAACGCTACAGATATGCTGCTTGCCTGTTCATGTACATTTACTTGTCGCGGATGTAAATTTGTTTTTTTTTTTTTTTTTTACTTTCTTTGCTCTACTTAATATGTGATACTTATATGACGATCTTTAGCAGGCCATTTGGATTGTTGTGATGATAAGGATTTTTTTAAGTCTTAATTTTGATCTGGCATTATAATTTTTTACTGTTTTAGATCTTCATCCGCTTGTTTTGACGTTCTTTTGTCCTATTACGATTACTTTGTTTATTTTTTAAAGTTTATTTTCTATTTTTATATCATCTCTTTGATATTTATTCATAGTGATTTGTTAACCATCAGTACATTAAATTTAAAAATTACATCAATATTTATCAAAAATTCAAATTGGGGAGTTTTAAATTTGGGAGAACAAATTTTAGTTAGCTTTTGTGGCCATTCTATCTATGATTTATTGTAACAATAAAAATGATATTTACATAATTTATATATAATTTTCTTATTTTTTTTTAAAAAAAAATCCTTCCACAGAATTATATAACAATTATATTAGTAGATATGTCCGCAGCTTTTCCCGCGAAACCGCGACTCTTGTGACTTATTTAAGAAAAAATATTACGCAAGACAAATCGTCGTTCCCTGGAACTCTCGAGAGAACTCTAGCGATGCTCCGTCTTCTCTCGACGGTTTCCTCCTCTCCCCAGGCGATGGAAGCGATGCCGGGAGGCCTAGTCGCCTCCTCTGGAGTCAAGGACGCCGATAGAACAAGTAAAAGTAACAAACCTCAAATCCCTCAGAAGATCTGAAAGTCGCCATTGATTGCAACAAAACCACGGATAAAAGCCATCCCTCCGCATCTCCAGTAACCAGCGCAAGAAATCCTTCGTTATTTGGAGCAGTTACGGCAACTGGTCAGGACCAGAGAACCCTAATCGAAGAGTTGGAGGACAGCATTGCCATAGAAGGCGACATCTCAATAGACCTCTCAGGTAGATGGCCATCTATTACTATCTCCGATGATTTCAGAGAGAAACTTGCTAAAGATTAGGAGTGCTCAGGTGCGGTTAAACTTTATGGTCGCCTGCTTGGTTACAAAGTCTTGTGCGTCAAGATCCCTTATTTGTGGAATCCTATAGGCCGACTATTTCAATGCTCTGTTGAAGGGTCCTTGGATGGTGTACTAACACCATCTAACGGTTCGTCCTTGGAGCCCTGATTACAGACCGTCTGAAAATGAAATCGACACTGCTCTTATTTGGTTGAGGCTCCCGGACTAACCGGTCAACTTTTACCGGTGAGATGTTCTTTCGGCTCTTGGAAAGCTCATTTGCCAGCATATCAAGATTGATATGAGCACAACTACATTAGACGGAGGAAGATTTGGCAAGACTGTTGTCAATGTTATGTTGGTTATTTAATTTTTAAGAATAAATAATAATGATGATAATTGTTGGGTCCCATGTCCTGGCCCATGAAGCATGTCCAGGCCCACGAAGCAGGCCGCGGCCCACAAGGGATCCAGAAGCCCACGTGAAGCTGTCAGCCCAGCCCAAGGGTCGAAAGGCGCGAACCCACGATGGAAAAAGGCAACGGAAACCTGCAGCGCATTTAATGCGTCGCCGGGAACAGGCGAAAAAGGCGGAAAGGCTAGCCAATAGAGGTGTGGCCGGAGCTGCGCCAGCAGCCCACGCTACCGTCTGCCCACGACTCTCGCTGCCGTCTGCAGGCAGCCAACCAATCCCTGTTGGGGGAAAAATCAGGCGTGGTCAACAACGCTCAGCAGCGTGCCAGCCACGGAAACAGGACAACCGGCGCGACCGGCGGTCCACGACAGCGACCAGCGGCGCGATGGCCCAAGCAACGGGCGTTTTGGCGCCCAGAGTCCAGCGGGGAGAGGCCTATAAGAGCCCTCACCCCCCACAGAGAAAAGGATTCTCGATTCTGGATCCTCGATTCTGATTCTAAATTCTCCTCTCCATCAGCTTTCTGAGCCTGATTCCAGCAACGAATCATACCCAAATCAGTTTCCTTCTTCTCTACCCGCTCGTCGGGAAATTAGCCACCCGTAGCGGTGCACCAAGGAAGCCAGGCCTTCCACTACCTGCTCACTGCATTCCCCACATCATTCACGAGCACCTCTCATACGCTTACACAGCATTCCTCCGCGCACCTCCTTAGCGTGCGCCATTTCCGTTTACTGCGGGAATTTGCTGACTTGAGCGTCGGAGCGGCTTCGGTGGGAGAAATCCTGCCGGACCCCTGACCTCTTGTTCGTTGTTTGTGTTGTGCAGGTCCAGGTTTGCAGAGACGGAGACCGGACCCTTCTTCTGAAGCCCCCGCGCGCTGAGGAATCCGGAGGCTCCCTAATCCGTACGACAACCGTGGGCCCGGGACGCAACATTGGCGCCGTCTGTGGGAAACTGACGATAAGCCAAGTGTCTCTTTCCCACCTAGCTACTGAACAGCAGAAAATGGTGAACACTCGAGCACAGACCAGTGTTCCGGCGATGGAAATCGTCGCTCAAAGTGAAGTTCCCCCTACCGGGAACCAAGTAAACGATCAACCGGAGCCTGACGTCCGCCGTCTGGCAGCGGACATGAACGACATGAAGCAGGTTCTCCGCGCCATATGCGAGAACACAGGGACTGCCTGGCCCGGGGCTGCTCCTCCAGCATCCCAGGCCTCCACCTCCAAGAGAGAAAGGCGTCGAGAGGCCGCTCGCAGGAGGCGAGCTAACCGACTCGACCGCGTTGCAGCCCTGGTGGCCCCAAGTGAAAACGGCCAGAACGAAGCGGAAAGCCATCCCGCCGACGATGACAGGGAGGATATGTAACGACCCAAATTTCAAAACCTAGAAAATTCAGTCATCGGGTCCGGTCAACGCTAGTTGACCGGAAAATGTAATAAGTTGGCCTTAAGATAAGAACTCCATCCAAGGCACTCCGCCCTTTCAACAAAAAGAACTCCGCCCTTTATGTGAGGAAAAAGAAGTCCGGCTTCCCTTCGTAACAACCCAAAATTTAAAACAAAGAAATATTTCAGTCTTAGAATCTGGTCGACGCCCGTTGACCGAAAAGTGTAACAAGAAAGGAAAATCAGCCTGAGAATGAATTAGGTCCGGCTTTAACAAGTCCGGATAACAAGAAAAATTTCAATCATCAAGTCTGGTCAACGCAAGTTGACCGAAAAACGAAATAAGAAATGTACACCGGCTTTTGATACTAAAACTTACTCCGGATTTACCATTAAAAATAAGTCCGGCCTTGTGAGAAGAAAACCAGTCCCTTTATAATGAAATCCAGATCGGCTTAGAAGTGAATTTCCAAATCGGCCTTGGAGCAGATTTTGAAATCAAAAGTTGTTCCAGAAAGTGAAGGCCGAAGTGACCTTGAAGAACGGAGTACAGTGTGAAGAGAGGCCGGAGTAGATTTTGGGTTCAAGAAGAAGAAGGGCCGAAGTTGATATAGGAGCCGAAGAGATAGGGTTGGCCAAAGTAGGAATGCTGGATCCAGTCAACGCCAGTTGACCAGAGTATGGATGAAGGTGTAATCCGGTCAACGTAAAATGTTGATCGGAAAACATGAATGGAAGGAAAATAGGAGAGAAATCCGGTCAACACCGATAGTTGACCGGAATGAGTTTAAGTGAGAGTTAAATCCGGTCAACGAAAAATGTTGACCGGAGAAACATGAACAAATGAATAGAAATGAAAGGAGAACGAAATCCGGTCAACGCTCGATAGTTGACCAGAAATTATTTTAATGAAAGACTGAGGTTCGGTCACAGAAAATAAGGAAAAATATTGGGAAGGAACGACCATCAATAATTTGGTTATTTCCGAGACTTATTGGAAAACGACCCTCTTAAAAAAATGTAAGATTATAAATATCACCATGGGAAAATGTGAAGCCATAAATGATGGCCACCTAACCCACGGGCTATAAATAAGGGCTTAAGAATATCAGAAAAAGGCACCCACTATAAACTCCTAGAAAAGAAAGAGACTGAAGGCTAAGGCAAAGTAGAAAAGGAATTCAGGCAAGATACTCACCCCTATTTCTAAAGCTCATGTTTATGTATGTTGCTATGAAAGTATATGATATTCCGTATGAAGTATGCTTTTGCTGTTTTATGACTTATCGTTATGAAGTGCATGTTTAAAAAGAAATTCTGTTACGCATGATGTTAGATTTATTCTGTTTATGATTAATTGTTAATTGTTATGAATTTCAATAAATACATGTTTACGGAAAAGAATTTAGGCCTTAAGATGGAACAAGAACTCCTACTATTTATCTCTGGTTTCTGTCAAAGAGATCTATGGATTTAAGAAAAAAAAGAGCTCCGGCATTTTACAGTAAATGACTTTGAATTTAGAGCTCCGGTCTACTGTAGAAAAAAAAAAGAGAGAACTCCGGCTTTTTACTCCAGCTTTTGATAACAACTCATGATCCAAGAACTCCGGCTTTTACAGCTATGTAAAAGAACTCCGGTTTTTATATAAAAGAATTTCGGCTTTGTAAGGTGCTCCGGACTTTCGATGAAAAGGAATTCCGGCATTTGAGTTCGGCTTTTATCGAAAAAGAACTCCGGCCTTTGATGCTTCGGTTTTGCCGTGTTAAAATCGAAACCGGCCTTCTTCATGTTCAAATGGAAACCAGCCTTCTTCATGATAAAATCGAAACCGACTTTCTTCGTGATAAAATCAAAACCGGCTTTCTTTGTGTTAAAATCAAAATCAGCTTTCTTCGTGTCAAAATCGAAATCAGCTTTCTTCATGTAAAAATCGAGATCGGCTTTCTTTGTGTTAAAATCAAAATCAGCTTTCTTCGTGTCAAAATCGAAATCGGCTTTCTTCCTGTGAAAATTGAGATCGGCTTTCTTCATGTTAAAATCAAAATCAGCTTTCTTCGTGATAAAATCGAAACCGGCTTTCTTTGTATTAAAATCGAGATCGGCTTTCTTTGTGTTAAAATTGAAATCGGCCCCTTTGTGATAATAATGAAACCGGCCATGAGTACTTGAAATGGAAACCAGCTCTAATTTAAATTTGAAACCGG
>JAODPA010032290.1:0-12409 GCA_025585075.1 Nepenthes mirabilis
TATGAATTTTCAAAAATTATTTAAAACTCAAATAATTAGCTAACAAATTTGAAAATACTTACTAAGGATATGAAACTAATGGGTATTGATACCTAGAACCCAATCGAAATGCCCATTTTCACAAATTTGGCCCTTGTGCCATAAAGATTTAGGAGGCCTAGGAGATTAATTTGGCCCAAGAGAAGCAGTGGCCTTAGATTCCATTAAGGCCTGAGTACTTGTGAAAATGGCAGAGGACTCTATTTAATCTGTAGAGTCGGCGCGCCAAAATTAATGGCTAACTCTGTCGGCTACAAAAAGGGATGAAGGCGACGTCTCAGGGAAGATGGCAACTTTTGTAGAGTACATGTGTTCTAATAAGAGCAGTTAACTTTCAGAGTCAGTAGAATTTACAGAGCGGCACGATAAATCTTATAGGGTTGGTGGCAAGCTTTCCTACACACACAAGCCCTTGCTGGGTAGATAACTGCCAATCAGTATATATATATGCAGAGTGAGCTCCAGAAGGGGAAGTACAAAAGAAGAGAAGAAGATGATGTTCTACTCTCAAACTCTATTCTCACTCTCTTCTGTAATTTGAGTTCTTTGTAATAAAAAAATCTTATAGTGAAATCTTTTATGGACCAAGTATCCCGTGATTTTTTTCTCTTATTCAAGAGAAGATTTTTCACATAAAATATTGCGTGTCACTACTCTCTCTCCCTCCCTCTCTCTAAAATTCTCTAGCTTTCTTAGGCACTACCTGAAAAGCTCGAGCCTCCACGAAAACTTAACCTCACACCTGTACCCTCAAAAGAAAACTTTCATTTTTCTCTTGTATTGTATGGGATTCATATTTAATTATACGAATAGCGGATCCGAGGACACATTTGGATTCCCGTCTGTACAACAATTAGAATTCAAAGACGCAACATTGACACCTTCTATGAAAATCGACAAAAGTCTGGTTAACACATTTTTAATAACAAAAATATGGTGAACATGCGAGTACAAACTAATACCCCAGTCAGAGATACTACTTCATGTGGCAATGGCCCTCCTACAGGCATTAGGGTAGACAGTCATCTTGATCCGTATGTACAAGCATTGATGATGAGGATGGATGACATCTCCAGAACCGTTCAAACCTTCTATTCAAAAATGGACAAGCGACAGAAGGGAGTGCCATTCAGAGCCTCTCAGATAGCTGTATCCAAGAAAAAGGGTAAGGGAAAGAAGCACCCCTCGAAACAAGTTAGTGAGCACGAGGACTCTGGGATCCAAGTTGCCTCGAGTAATATAGTCCCACCGTGACTTGAAGGTCGCTTGGATCCTAGGAATCAGGAGGAAAGCCCAGAGAGATGAAATCCTCGACATTCACATAACAATCAAGAACCCGCCTTTCAGGAAGGGTCCCCTCGTGACGAAATCCCTACAAAGGGTAAAAGCTATCTAGAACTACAAACTGCATAGGACCCCTATGAGTTGATGAATTATCTCAATGAGAAAAAGATGATGGCTCCCCTGTAAGTGGAGGAGAAGTTCAGAAAAATTTGACAGCGGGTTTTTAGAGAAGATGCTAAAGGGGGAGCTACTGACCTGTGCAGATTGTCATTTACAATGGAGATCAGGACGAAGCCACTCCCCCCAAAATTCAAAATGCCAAATCTTGACATTTGTGATGGGAATTCTAATCCTATGGATCACTTTCAAGAGCATCTGAGCTTTCGGGGATTAGATGAGACGACAATGTGTCAATGTTTTTCCTTGACACTTAAAGGTGACGCTAGGATATTGTTTTATGGACTTCCAGAGAACTCAATTCAATCATTCGGCGAGATGATAGATAATTTCCTCTCCCAGTTTGCTTCCAACAAAAGGATAGAGGAGTAGCCCTGACACTTTACTCATGTGAAGCAAGGGTCTAGGTGGAGTTTAAGAGGATTTCTGTCTCGATTTATATGGACGGGGTAAAGCTCAACGCTTTCTTATCTGCATTGGAAGGAGGTAACTTTTTCAAGCACCTTATCCACAAGGGACCCCATACTTTTAGAGAGGCCAAGGCCGTAAATCGAGCATATATAGCTATCAAAGAAGCCAATAAAGTAAATAAACCTGACTGAGAGGAGAATTTTCACCCAATGGCGGTGGAGAGAAAGAGAAAGAATGGGGACCATCAAGGTTCCCAAGGACCGAGAAAACAGTAAAAGTTCGAGTATGTCGTTCAAAGGGAGTTCAGGCCTATGAACTTGACTTCATTGAATAATTTACGTACCAATATCTTGATACAGATTTGGAATGAAAAATTTTTAAGATAGCCAAAAGTATTAAAGAACCCTAATAGAGGCGATCAATCAAAGTATTATCACTACCATCACTGTGGAGGTCATAGTACCACAGATTATCGGATGCAGCAAAAGAAAATTGAGGAGCTGATCAAGAGAGTCCACCTAAATCGCTTCCTGTAAAGACCCGGATAGGTTTTCAGAATAGTAGGTGATAGTGAGGCTAACCAACCGAGGAACATAGTGGCTGCAGGAATAGTAAACCTGATATTAACTCACCCGACACAAGACGACGCCAGGAAGAACTTTGCAATGACCGCAGCCAACAAGAGGCCAAGGGTAGAAACTAGGGAAGCGGTTATTAGTTTTAGTAACGAAGACATGGCTCATGTAATTTTTTCACATTCTGACCTTTTGGTTATAATTGTACTCGTTTCTGATGGAATTGTGAACTATCAGATGAAGCGATAATTTATTGATAATAAAAATTTGAGAAATTTGCTTTATCTTGATATCTATTTTAAATTGGGACTTAAAAGAAGTCAGATAAAGGAAATTGAGGGACCCCTCTGCGAACTGGATAATGAGCCAGTGTCAGTTCTGGGGGTCATCCAACTCGAAGTCACTTTAGGGACATATTTGAGGATTGCATCAAAGACTCTCTCTCCTTCTTAGTAGTAAACCTTCTGTCGGTCTATAATATTATCCTTGGACGTCCTTGTTTGACTACCTCCGGTGCTGTCACTTCTATCTTGTATTTGAAGATAAAGTTTTCAACACCATTTGGGATTGGAAAGGTCTATGAAGATCAAATGCCGGATGGACATACAATCTGTCTCAAGTCACTCAGACACCTCTTTTCCAACCTATTGAAGATATTGATTTCCATGATGAAATAACATTGCAATAAGCCCAACCTAAAGAATCAATAAATCGAATCTCTTTGGATCCTAACGATCTTGAAAAGTTCATTCAGATAGAAAGTTCTCTACCACAATCCTTTCAAAATCGGCTCATCAGTTTTTTCAGAAAAAATTCGAACGTTTTTGCTTGGATACCAAGTGACATGCCAATGATACTAACTGAAGTGATGGTCCATAATTTGGGCCTGAATCCCCGTCATAAATCCGTTTGGTAGAAATGAAGAAATTATTCAGTTGAAAAACTAGTAGCCATTCTTAAGGAGGTAAAGAAACTTCTAAATGTTAGATTCATCTGGGAGGTGCACTATCCAGATTAGCTATCGAACGTAGTCATGGTAAAAAAGAATAGTAAAAAGTGGAGGATGTGTGTTGACTTTACAAATGTCAATAAGGTATGTCTAAAAGACAGCTTTTCGATACCAAGGATTGATTTACTTGTAGACTCGACGTCCGGACATGAACTCTTAAATTTCATGGATGCGTACTTTGGCTATAATCAAATACGAAAGAACTTTGAGGATAAAGAGCTCACGTCATTCATGACAGACCAAGGAATATACTATCACAAAGTTATGCCCTTCGGATTGAAAAATGCTAGTGTCACATACCAACAACTCATCAACAAAATGTTTGAAACCAAATCGGAAGAAATGTAGAGGTTTATATGGACGATATACTCGTCAGGAGTAAGGCTATCGACCACCACATCCAAAATCTAGACGAGACTTTCAATGTCCTCAAGGTACACCAGATGAAACTCGATCTGACAAAGTGTACGTTCGGAGTGATCTCTGAAAAATTCTTGGGTTACATTGCTTTACGCCGGGGGATTAAGGCGAATCTAAAGAAGATTAGGACCATCCTTGACATGAAATCCCCTTGGACGATGAAAAAAGTCCATAACCTAACAAGGAGGATAGTAGCACTCTCTCATTTCTTGGCCAAATCGGCTGAGAAATACTCACCATTTTTCAAGACCTTGAGGGGGACCAAGACTAATGGCTTCCAATGGATGAGTGACTGTGAGGAAGCCTTCCGAGGTCTTAAGGAATATCTATCGAACCCCCCTGTCTTAGCTTCTCCTCAGCTAGGCAAAGAGTTATATTTGTATCTCACTGTGTCTGACACGGCTTTAAGCTCGATGTTGGTTCAATAACAGTATAATGGGTAGCAACCTGTATACTATGTCAGTAAAATCCTAACTGATATAGAAACCAAGTACCCTCATGTTGAGAAGATAGCGCTAGTGCTCGTGTGTTCTGCTCGAAAGCCGAGACCCTATTTCCAAGCGTACAAAGTTATAATCCTGATCGATCAACCCTTAAAAGCAATATTGCAGAAGCCCGAGATGTCAGGATAGCTAATCAAATGAGTAATTGAGTTAGGAGAATTCAATATAGAGTTTCACCTAAGGTCAACCTTAAAAGGTCAGCCTTGGCGGATTTCATTGTATAGACAACAACCCCAACTCAAGATGCTTTTGTCCTTTGTGATGCTGATGAGCCTCACTGCCCACCAATATGGACTCTGCATGTGGACGGCTTTTCAATGAAAGATGGCTGTGGCGCTAACGTCGTGCTGAAAATACCCGAGGGATCAGAAATAAAATATTCAATGATTCTCAAATTTTCAGCAATTAATAACGCCTTGGAGTACGAAACATTGCTATCGGGACTTCGGTTGGCTAAGGAATGTTCGGCAAAAATTTTGGTTGTATACAGTAACCCCGAGCTAGTTGTTAACCAAGTATGCAAAAATTTTAAAATAAACAACCCACATCTTTCTAAGTACCTTTTAAAGGTCTGAAATTTGACTTCAGACTTTGAAAGGGTAAAAATAGTCCACATTCCCAAAGAAGAGAATGGGAAAGCCGACTTGCTAGCAAATGCAGCAGTATCAGGAGATCCTGAATAGTATGCTCAAGGGATGCGTGAAGTCCTTGAGAAGCTGAGTATAGAAGATCCCAAGCCAGTAGTGATACAAGTATCAAATACTAACAATTGGATGACTCCCTATTTGAGAACTTGTCTAACGGGATATTACCAGAAGATTCAAATAAAGTCAAGAAGGTAAAAAAGACAACAAGTTGGTATTCCATCATAGACGGACAATTGTACCATTGTGGGTTTTCTGCCCCTATTTACGGTGTCTCGCCCCTGAAAAGGCTGATTATGTCCTACCAGAGGTATACCTCGAGATATGTGAATCTCACATTTTGGGTAAAAACCTTACTTTTAGACTAATGAGGTAAGGATAATATTGGTCTACCATAAAGTACGACGCCCTAAATTTCATACGAAAATATAAAAAATGTCAAGTCCACAGAAGCCTCACTCAACAGCCTCACACAAAATTTCAAGCATTGCAATCACCCTGACCATTTGTGCAATGGGGGTATAACATACTTAGGCCTTTGCCAAAAGTTTCTGGATAGAGAAAGTTCCTAATTGTCAGAATTGATTATTTCACGAAGTGGGTTGAGGCCATGCCGTTAGCTCGAATAACTAAACAGAATGTTATAGAGTTCGTCCGCTAGAATATTGTGTGCAGGTTTGGTATTCCAAAATAAAATGTGACTGACAATGGAACTCAATTTATCAAAAAATAGTTCACCAAGTACTGTACTTATCTAAGGATAACATTGGTTCATAAGTTTGTTGCATATCCGAAAAGTAATGGGTAAGTGAAAATCATGAATCGCATAATACTATATGGACTGAAGACAAAGTTGGAGTATTCGATGGGCTTATGGGTGCATGAACTGTATCAGTTTTGTGGTCATACAAAACAATACCGAGAGAACCAACACGATAAACATCCTTTAGCCTGTACTATGGGGTCGAAGTAGTCATTCTAGTGGAAGTCAAACTGCCTAGTCTTCCGGTCGAGTGTTTCAACCCGAGTGACAATGCCCAAAAGCTTCAGAAAAACCTTGATATGCTCGAGGAAGCTCGAGACCTGGTAAGACTGCAGACAGTGACATACTAGTAGAGAGTCACCAGATATTATAATAAGAAGGTGAAAGCACACCAACTTGAAGGAGGGGACTTAGTACTAAGAAGCATTGAGGCCACGGGTAAAAGTACAAAACAGAACAAGCTTTCACCAAATTGAAAAGGGGTATTCTTGGTCTCGGCTATCTTTCTAAATGGGGCATATAAATTCCACACCCAGGAAGGCAGACTTATCCCTCAAACATGGAATGTCTCTCACCTTAAGAAATATTATCAGTAGATGTATAGGCGACTAGGTAAAGTCAATTACATCATTTGATGTGCTTGTATCACGTTATATTAATGTAATAAAATTCTTTTTACTTATTCACTATTTTGTATTCAATTGAATGTTTGCTTGTCATCTCACAAATTTACGAGACCTAGTCTGCCCCTAAGTCAAGTGAAATGGTTTCTTTTACTTGTTCCCAAAACTGTTCTAAAACAATTAGTAAAACTCTGCAAGTCTGAGCAGCTCATTTGAAGTTGGACTCAAAAAACTCGGCATGACCAAGTGGCCCATTTGAGGTAAAACTCAAAAAACTCGGTATAGCCAAGCGGCCCATTTGCAGTCGAATTTAAAAACTTAGCAACAACACCAAACAACCCACAAGAGGTTGAATTTAAAATTTAGGAAGCTTAAAACAGCAAGAATGCGAAAATCTTAGAGGTAACATCTTCAGCCAACAATGGTCGTAAGATTCGGACACTTCACTCATAAAGGATAGAGTTTCCTTATAACATGTCTAAGAAAGAGCTTAACATATAAACAATCTAAGCAAGAAGAAAGATTGTGTCAGAAAATAAATTTTATTCATGTCTTATGTACAGCTAAAAAGAATAAAAAAAGAGTTTTATTAAGTCTCGGAAGACCCAGGTCGAGAGGGGTAAAGAGTGCCATCCTCTTTCGGAAAACCAATCAGATTTGACTTGCATTGAGCGCTGGCATTCCTCGAATGAAGCAAACAAAAGAGGAAACTTTGTATTCAATATTTGCATTATGCGCCAACATAGTCCGATACCATCCCAATACTTTCGCTCCAATGCAGATCTAATGTCCTCGACCTTTATTAAAGCTTTGAACTCGTCCTCTAGCTAAAGATTCCTGCCATGAAGGAAGAAGTACTACTGCTGCTGGGCCTTTAACAGATCCTCAATGAAAGAAACCTTATTCTTTGCCTCTGAGAGCTCACGCTGCTGGGCCTTTAACAGATCCTCAATGAAAGAAACCTTATTCTTTGCCTCTGAGAGCTCACGCTTGAGACGATTGGCATACTCTTCTAAAGCCTTGAAGGTATCCAAGTCTACGCAGTATTTGACAGCTTCATCAATAATTGAAGTAAAACGGAAAACCCACTCACGTTGCTACTAGGAAAAAGCCAATTAGTCGGGTCTTAATTAAAGCAAAGGATCAAAAAATACCCAAGAACTCACCTTTGAAAAGGGAGATCTTCTTGGAAATTCTTCCTCTCTCTGGCCCTTGGGCTCCAGTTGTCCCAACGTTTGAGCCACAGCAACAACTTCCTTGACCTCTTGAACATCAACCACGACCTCGGACTCATGAACTGCTTCATCAACAACTAACGCTGGCAACTTAGCTATCTCGAGATGGGCCACAGCCCCAGTTTCTACCTAATTTGCCGATAAAGCCGCTAGAGTTTCCAAAATTTTCTCGGTTGTGACTCTTTGATTGGCCTCGGATAAAATATTCCTCTTCTGATACACCTGAGTCACGAGGCAAGGGAGCACTGAGTTGGGCAATTCAGCTGCCCTTGTCTCTTCTTCCCTCACAACTTGCTCAGCCAGCGCCTCAACATCGTCCTTAGAGGAATTTTCAACAATTGGGTCCGAGGCTTCACCAAGAAAGGTGGTCGGAAGGTCGGGCAAGCTCTCCCCAAAGGATGACGGAACAACGAGTGGCCCAACATCTATGTCCTCGGTCAAAAATACGTGAGCCACAAATTCGTTGGCAGCTGAGGGGCCAACCACCTTAGTGCTTTGAGCTGAGACCATTTCCTCCGACCTTTTCTTTCTCACCAGTCATCCAATGACAGCTTCATCGCCGACAAAAGAGGAAGTCTCAACTCTTGTCTTCGTCTGATGGCTTTTCCCTTCCTTGGCGGACAACTCTCTTATTCTCAACAGCCTTTTCTTTCTCTTTATTTTCCTATTCTTGGTCACTGAAGGAGTAAGCATTTCTGAGCCATCAGGCTAAGAATCCCACTTGACTTTCTCCAAAGTCTCGTTTTTTAACTATCAGTTCTTATTCTCATTAAACGAACCAAAGTTAGCCAATACCAAGCCAGTGAAATCTTGCACCGCTTCTCTTTCTTGCTTAATAGCATTAGAGCAAAAGTCTGATGCTACATTTCCTCACTCATTGGAAACCCTCCACTTGGGAGGAACCGTGAAGAAAAGGTACTTATCCATCCACCGTTTAGTTGAATCAGGATTGCCCCGATTAATAATGACGAACTCAGCGCGAGGAGAAATTATAATCCAGTCCTACTTATGAATGAACCTCAAAATAACTTTAACAGCCACGCTGTCAAAAACTTTGCCATGGCAGCGAGTAAAGACACAAAGGAAAGCTATATACCTCACGGCGTTTGGTTGTAGTCGGGCAACTGGAACCTCCAAGGCCTTTATTATTTGGAAAAGCTTCAAGGCCATGGGAAATCAAATACCTCATTTCAGATGGGTCTCGTATAAAGTGACGAATCCATCCGGAGGTGAACAGGCCCGATCATCAGCGCCAGGCACCGAGAAGGCATACCAAGAAAACAGGACGAAAATGGTGGCTAAGTGTCTGAAGCAAAAGATGGTGCAATCGAAGAGAATCCCAACAAATAAAGAGGCTTGAGGCGTCAATTTGATTAAAAAGACGCGCCTCTGCATCGGGGCACGTGTCGACTTTCCACTGGATAGAGAATAATGATGGTTGTTACCTTTTCGAGGTGACATCAATTGTGTTTAATGCCTCAATTGACGGCACGCGCCAACATCTCAAACTCGAATAATGTCCTCGGACACATTTTGGTCAGACTATTAGTCTCAAAATGTCCTCAAACTTTTATAAGTTTGCGCAGGAGAAAAGGAACATATACCAGTGTCAAGCTATTGTCGAATAATGGACATAATGTAAAGGCATTGACGGTTTTTCAATGGAGGATGCCTTCACATGCCACTTAAGATATATCCGCGGTTAATATACATGCCAAAGGTTGAAGTTCTCAAATCTCTTAGTATGGGGTATTAGTGATGGGTATTGATACCCTGAACCCAATTAGAATGCGCATTTTCGCAGGTTGGGCTCTTGTGCCATGAAAGCCCTGGAAGTTAATTTGGCCCAAGAGAAGTAGTAGCCTTAGATTCCATTAAGGCCCGAAGACTTATGGAAACAGTTGAGGACTCTACTTAATCTGCAAAGTCAGTGCGCTAGAGTTGGTGGCTGACTCTGTTAGCTGCAAGAAGTGATAAAGGCGACGTCTCAGGGAAGATAGCTGCTTTTACAAAGTATGTGCGTCCTAATAAGAGCAGTTGACTTTCAGAGTCAGTAAGCTTTACAAAGCAGTACAGTGAGTTTTACAGGGTTGGTGGCAAGTTTTCCTATACACACAAACCCCTTGCTAGGTAGATGGCTGCAGGTCAGTATATATATATACATATATACATACATATATATGTGCAGAGTAAGCTATATAATTAGGGAAAAAAGGGGCAAGCGTAAAAGAAGAGAAGAAGACATTGTTCTGCTCTTAAACTCTATTCTCACTCTCTTCTATAACTTGAGTCCTTTGTAATAAAAAATTTTATAGTGAAATCTTTTACGGGCCAAATGTCTTATGATTTTTTTCTTTCATTCAAGAGAGAATTTTTCACGTAAAATATTACGTGTCACTGCTCTCTCTCTCCCTCTCTCTAAAATTCTTTGGCTTTCTTAGGGGCTACCTAAAAAGCTTGAGCCTCCACGAAAACTTAACCTTACATCTTCACCCTCAAAAGAAAACCTTCCTCTTTCTCTTGTATTGTACGGGATTCGGATTCGATTATACGAAAAACGGATCCAAAGACACATTTGGATCCCCATCTATATGACAATTAGGATTCGAAAATACAACAAAAACCTATAAAATCATGGGCCATTCTGATGTGCTTTAGTTGATCCATGCATTGTCTAAAATATAGTAAATTTTGGACCAAATAAAAAATTCAATGATATTATAATCTATTTTGGTAAAAAATCCAACTATAATATATTTTTGTTTATTTTGGGAAAAAATTTAATAAATATATTTATTATCATCAAAATAATAAAATAAATCCCAAGTTTCTAATTCCTCAGATATTAGTATCAGTTTATACAGAACTAAATTTATAAAGCAGTTGAAATTATCTTCTTGATATTACTAATGAGCAACTCACATGTATTGTCTTCTATAAAATTCACATTTCATGATTCTAAAGAATTTTTCAAATTCTTTTGGTTTCTCTGTCACTTTCTCTCTAAAAATTTGCTCTCTCAACATAATAAAACTGCATGGTGGCCATCACAAAGGCTCTGTTTATAGCCTTTTAGGAACTCTTAGGTTTTGATATGAATTGAATTTTTTCCATACATAAATTTGAATTCTCAATCGTGGGATCAATACTAAAAATCTAAGTTTCAATGATTTCCTTATAATCAACATTTTTAATTTTTAGGTTTTCATAAATTATAACCTTACCCATCAACAGATTATTATACCCTTTAAGAAATTAAAATTTAACTGTGAAATTTATTTACTTAAGATGCCCATATTTTATGTTATTTCACTGTATTATATTTTACTTTAGGCCAATTAGATTGTATTAAAATAACAAATTAAATTCTTAGCTCATTTAGTTATAAATTTTCAATCTTTAACTTGGTTGGGTCTCAGATTATTTTAAAATTATTATTTTTACAACTAGCTAGTTTTCTTTTCTCTAAGTCCTAATGTACACAAATATCTTAAGTATACCATTTGGTATGAGATAAGTGGATTCCTTTTTGAGAATTTATATAAATTAACTCATTATATACAAGATTCAACATTATTTGTAATGCGTACCTGGATTCGATTTCGAATAATTTCGGATTTGGGTGGTTAATTTGGTCCGATTCCGTTCGCCGAGTCTAAATCCTGTACACCACTACAGTAAACAAGAGGTCAGGTACCGGTGGGATGTCATCCCACCGAAAACACTCTGACGCTCAAGTTAGTAACAAGCCTTCGAATTTTAGAAGGTAAACTGGAAAGTGAAAGAGATAATGTGAGTAAGATTGGCGGGAGTGTTGGCCTGTAGATGTAGAGTTGTTTCTGTGACTCGTTGAGAGTATGATTTCTAACTCGGTGTTCACGGAGAACGAGTGAAAGCTATATTCCAAAAGCGTGAAAGTTTTGAAGGACGGTTCTCAAAGAGCGAGATAAGTCTCTGTGATCTGGAGGTTTCGAGTGTGATTAGAAGGTGAGCGTTTGAGAGAAAGCATGCTCAAGCACTATTTACATTCATGGTTCATATTGTAACAGAAAGCGTCTGTCGTCTTAGAAAGCGTCCTTTTTCAAAGTAGAGACTCTGGACTTATATAGACGATGAGGCGTGCGACCTTCATCGGTTAGGAAGGCGTGATTCTTGGCCTGCTGCTGGACGGCCTTCCCTGAGTTGGTGGGCGTGACTGGCGTGATTTTATGGATCGTTTTTCTTCTGAGCGGTGTAACGAATCTCCAAATTATCTGCCTTCCTTTCATATTTTTGTGACCATTAGATTCTATTGTTGACAATGAGAGAGAATCTGACACCTTCCTTATGGAAAAAGCGCTGAATCCGTTGCTGCCTTTTTAAAGGAGATCGACTTTATGGAAAGTGTGTAATCAGGAAAAAGATCGTTGCTTTTCGTGTATAGGATCGCCTGCCAAACTGGTCCTGGCCTGTATTAGGTTTAACGTCTTTTTGCGGCCTGTTACTACAGTACTTCCGGTCAACAGAAGTGTTAACCATCTTGAATGAGCGCTTTGGCCGTTTGTTTGTGCGTCGGGCGGTCAACGCTAGCGTGTTTACCCTCTAACGCGCGTTGACCGTCTAATGCGCGTTAGGCATTTCTAAATGTTGGACCGCTTTTCTTATTAAGCCTGGCGGCTATGGGCCTACCCATCAATTTGTATATATGATTTTAAATACCATCACCAATTAATCCAATCAAATATTA
>JAODPA010032301.1:0-12410 GCA_025585075.1 Nepenthes mirabilis
AATATCAATATTTTAAATTATCTATTACTATATTAATTCTATATAACTCGAGTCAAACCATCAAAGCGTTACACCCGCCAACTCCGATTAGTGGCTACGAAGGCTCTATACTAACTCTGAACAAACTCACTCTTCAGCAGATGAGGAACGCTTTGTAATACAATGTCTAGAGAGCCCATTCATTTATAGCCGAGAAAGAGGATCAGCTAGCATCAAATTGAGAAGATTGTGCATCCCAATACACGACAGAGAATTGAATCAAATCTTACTAAACAGAGCAACGAATCGATAGAATATCTAGGGAAGGAGCACGCGTGCAAACTTGCAACTGAAGTCCCATCATGAACATGTTGGGAGTTAAAAATATAAACCTCCTGGCATTAGGGGCTATTGATGGGTATTGTGATCCATGCACCATTCCAGAACTCAGCCTGTTAAATGAAGAAAAGCCCAAATAGTGGAAACCCACCAAAAGACTCTCTGAGCCTAAGATCCAGAAGGCATTGCGGTCGATCCAAGCAGTCCAACCCGACACTATCCATCAGAAAGTGGGCAATTAGGGCAAACCAATAGACTGGTCAGATGGCTACAACTCCAACTCAGCAATTGACAACTTTTATAACTCAACGAGTGATTGTAAGCTTCTATGACCAAAATACTACCCCCACGATTGTTGGGACACAAATTGCATGCGACTACTGCCTGAGCATTATCCCTCATGATTGCAGAGCCTGGACACCTGTGTGTTTGTAGAGCCATGACACCCTGGAATGTGTAAACTAGCATCCATTATATAAATACCCCTTTCCTCCATAGAAAAATAGGTCGATCGATTAATTAATCTTTGTCCAGAAGCCAAAATGCTTAGGCGAGCTAAAAGCCATTATCTAACGAGTGCACACATTCTCTAAAAGCCACACTCTCAACAAGTACACCTCTCCCTAAGCCACTCCTACTGTGAGTACACCATCTCCAAACTGCTCACTCCTTCGTGCGCAATAGACGGAGCCTAATCCTCCATAATACACGAAATTTCCCGACACTCTTACATCCACACATATTTCTCCTCCTATTTTTCTCTATCAATTGAAAAAATTACTGATTTAAGCGTTAGAAGATATACCGAAAGCAAATATCGTATTTCTCTGATCTCTTATTCATTTATTGTGACATGCAAGATCCAAGTTTAAAGTAACAAAAGTCGAAACCAACCCAATAGGACTCTCAAATAGGTGACTTTCTAATTCATCCAGTAATTTGGATTTAAGATGCATCATTTTTGTTTTTCTATCCTTAAAAGTCATGTCCTGAATAGGTGGAATTATTTTTTTTTTCTTAACGTTTGGGTTAATTTAGAAATAGAAAGATAGAGATATGGATTAATAAAATAAAAACAAATCACGGTAGTATTACTTTATTGTTTTTGCTATTTATTTTATTATAAAAAGAGTAAATAAAAAAATATTCATTTCATTTTTTTTTTTTTTTTGGATTTACAAAAATTGAGAGAGATGTTAATCGTAAGTTTCACGAAAAAACTAAATTTTACTAAGTTTTAGGGCATTAGTTGAAAAGAATCACACCGTTTTGCTGCGATAATTTGAGAAAATGAAAATTTGAACTTAGCATACAGTCATTAACCCCTACGAGCACGACTGAAGTAGTGGCCAACATGAGGGAAGCCCATAATTTTTTGTAAGATATCCACGGTGACAAGTTTTAGCAACTAGTTTTTAAATTAATCATATACATATATTTTCATTTTTATTTCACAACGTCGTGGTAGGTCGTCTGTCCATTTCTTGAAAACAAGACCAAGAAATGAATATGTCAGGAGCAACCCCTAAGAACTATGAGCATTTTAGAAATGCAATCCTGCTCACCTCTGCTACCACCGAAAGGGGTCGAACAGGCCGGAATCAATTAGCCGTCTACGGTTTGTCTACAACAGCATTCAACTCATTTCCTTTTCCTCAAAATGTCAGTATTTTTATTTTTCCAAAGTTGCGAACTGTTGGATTCGTACCCAAAACCTATCATTTGGTAGGTAGGGTCTTATCTGGCAACGTGATACAGGGGGCTCCCTTCTGAGGTTCTATCCTCCAGGACATAATCCATTTCAAATGGAAGGACTCAACTCCTTCTAACTGTCCGTCGTTCATTTTCCTCGTCGGGCCAACTTTGCATAGCAATACACTATATCATGTCAAGCACAGGTTAAGCAGCAACAGCTTTTCTCGCAACACCATGACCAAATGGCACATTCTGAGACTAGCCACACAGTAGTCCAATTTTTTTTTTTTTTTTGGATGAAAAATAAGACTGATTTCTCTGCTGACGTAGAACATGTTAACAACTAAAAATTCATAGCGGGATGATAAGTTCTCCTATTAACAAGTTTCTCGTTAAAAATCTTGTCTACTCAACATTCTGGCTGAGCTTTTGTTGTTCAAGCCTTTGGAGCAGAGCCTTCTTTTCCTCTTCAGAAAGAGCATTGAATATGAATACCGATTTATCGCCAATGTCATCCTTGAATTAAAAAGAAAAATGAGCATATAATGTCACACTCAAGGGATTAAATTGGTGAAAACAAAGGATGACCTCACTAATTATCATTACCACCACAAATATCTCAACCGAAACAAGTACCTTAACCGGCTGACTGAATTTCCTTCCTGCAAATACGACAAAGAGGGCCATCCATATTCCCAGCAAGCTGAGTTTTACTCCATCATCCATCAAACCAGTCTGCCAAGTTCAAGTCAAGCTCATCAAGGTCCGCGTAAAACATAACCACAATGGCATTATTTTTCTCTATGCCATAAAATCAACCAGGTAAGAAGTCTTGGAAAATTGAAAACTAATAAGGAGTTCATATACAAGTTCAGCACATCTCCCCAATCATAATTACAATTGCGTCACATGTATTCCTGAAAGGTGAGCATTCAGGTCTAGTTTGCGGATATCACAACTAGCAGTATTATTTACAATTAAAAGAAAAATCAGATAATTAAGTACAAAGAAAGTTGCAAGAGTTGACCAGGTGGCCAATGAGTATTGAGGGTATGACAAATGTGAGAATACCAGCTTCTAATTTCCCATAGCAGAGACCTGTACAGTGTGTTTGGAAACAGAAATAGTCAGGTCCAAATCAAGATGAGTACAAAAATATATATATATATTTTTTTTCTGCAAAACTCAAAATAGTAGTATAGTAAGCGGGAGCAAAATCAAGCACAATGCACGAAAGAAAAAAGCTTAACATGGAATTTCCTAGATTGATCACATTCTTACCTTCGTGCTGACAGTAAAACAAAACAGCAAGGGAGAGAGGCTTAGAGTCATAACAGGAGATGATTTGGTAATGTTAGAAATAATAAATATATAAGGGACACAAACAAATACAGACTACAAAGTTCATGTAATTCACAGTATGTTATTAATCTCACAATAAGGGCCTCTTATATAAAGTGGCCGATACAAAATATGTAAGGAAAATAACAAATATAAGAAAAGGAGATTATTTACAAAAGATTCTGATTCTATAATATTATAATTTTAAAATATGATATTACAAAATATTACTAAATTAATTATATTTGACATACCCCCTAAAACCCAAGTGGGTAAAGTAGAAACCAACTTGAGTTTGAAGATTAAATTATGAAATCATCCTATTATATGAGACTTTTTGTTGAGATGTTAACAGGTTGTTCAGTTGATAGAATATAACAGAGATTTATACTACCTTGCCAAATGTGTTGACGAATAAAGTAACAGTCATTTTCAATATATTTGGTGTGCTCATACAAGACATCATTGTGGACAATTTGAATAATACTTCGGTTGCCATAATGTAAGATAACGACACTAGAACACTAAACTCGAATGTCTTCTAGCAACCATCATAACCAAAAAAAATTCAATAGTCCTATCAGCCATAGCCTAATATTCCGCTTTAGTACTTGAGTGGGCTACTACCGATTGCTTTTCACTCCTCTATCAAATAAGCGATGTTCCTAAGAAGAAACAATATTCGGTAGTAGAACATCGATTAATGGGATCACCAGCCCAGTTAGCATCATAATAAGCACGCCATTGGAGAGATGAGTGAGTAGAGAATTGAATTCTATAAAATAATTATCCTTTAATATATCTAAGAAAACGAATAATGGCGGCATAGTGAGTAGATCATGCTGCAGCTCTAAACTAGCTAATAAGATGAACTACGTAAGTAAGGTCAAAATGAGTAATAGTAAAATAAACAAATCCTCCTACTAGTTGACGATGATGTGTTGTATCCATCAAAAGAGTACCATTGGACGGAGTAAGTTTAACATTTGATTCTAAGAGAGTAGAAGCAGTCTTGTTATTAGTTATGGAAATAGGTGTGAGTAAATATGAGGCATACTTTACTTGAAAAAGATTAAATACATTAAAATATGAGTTGATTTTAAGCTCCCAATAAAGTAACTAAGAGTATCAAGATCTTTCATCTAAAATTATTTATGTAAAAAAGTTTTGACAATTTGGGTACCATCATAACTATCTCCAATAACAATCATATCATAAATGTAAAGTAAAATAAGAATAGTGTCAGATGAGATTGTACAAGTTAAAAGAGTTAAGCTATGAGTACTTGATATAAAACCTAGTTTGGCTATAATAGAGCTAAATTTAGAAAACCAAGCTCTAAGGGCTTGTTTAAGGCAATATAACACTGAATGAAGATGACACACTTTGTTGAGAGGATGATCATATCGAGGGGGGGGGGGGGACTGCATTTATACTTCTTCTATCAAATTACCATGAAGAAAAATATTTATAATATCCATCTGAAAAAGTGTCCAATGATGAATGGCAGCATGACGATTGAAGAACGAACAGAAGTAAAATGGGCCACAGGTGCAAAAGTCTCATTGTAATCGATCCCATACTCTTAGGTGAAACTATGAGCAGTAAGGCGAGCTTTATAATGTTCCACCGAGCTATCAAACTTAGTCTTGATTTTATATATTCACTTGCTTCAAATAATTGATTTTTTTGGAGACAAGTCAACCAAATCTCATGTGCAATTCTTTTAGAGGTTGAAAGTTTATCAGTCCTTGTTGACAATAAGGATGAAATTTGACTTCACGATAGATAGTAGGTTTATATAGTGTAGAGAGGGCAGTAAAATAATGGAAGTCATATAAGCAAGAAGGGAGCTCACGTATCCAAGTGGAACAACAAAGAGAGAACATCTGACTAAAAAGAGTATAGGGGGATCCACAGACAAAGTGGTCGCATCTTGGACAAACATAGGAGGGTCGTTGGTAGGTTGAGGAAATGAACTATAGAAGGATGAAGTGGTAGGAATAGGATCAGAAATAGATTCAGAAATGGGTTAGTAAAAATTTTGAAGTATGTGACAGGTGTTCGAGAGATGGTGGATAAAGTAGTAAACATTTTTGTATTCATAGAAGATTACATGACGAGAGATATGAACTTTATTTGAGATAAAATCATAGTACCGATATCCTCTATATTCAATTCCATATCTAAAAAAGCAACATAGATGAGCTCAGGTTTCCGATTATTTCTTTCATGAAATTAGAGAAGAATAAAGCAAACACATTCAAGGATGCAAAAAAGATTATAGTGAGATTATTTACCAAAGAAATGCTCATACGGGATTTGATTATGGACGACTGAGGACAAAAGACGATTAATGGTTTAAGCTACAGTGAAGATAACTTCTCCCCAAAATTCTTCAGGTAGAGAAGTAAAACTGAGCAATGAACAAATACTACTAAGAAGATGATCAAACTTTCTTTCAACACAACCAAATTGCTAGGACGTACTGGAATAGGATTTTTGGTGGGATGGTACCATAAGATTTAATGATATCAATGAATAAAGACTCACAATATTCCAAAGCATTATTTGATCTAAAAATTTTGATTCGTTTTGAAAATTGTGTATGCACCATGTTGCAAAAGTTCTAATATACTTATGAGCAAATCATATTGCCCATATAAAAGATATATTCACGTATAACGAAAGAAGCCATTAATAAACACAACAAAATATTTGATCCCCCCTTTGTAAGTATAGGTGTTGGGCCATATATATCAGAATCAATGTGATCAAAAGGAACATGAGAAATAGATTCCTTGAAATTAAAAGGTAATACTTTATATTCACCAAACTGACAAGCTATACAATTAAACTGAACTTTCGAATTTAAAGTATGATCGGGTTGACAATGCCACAAAAGGCCGGATTTAGGTAGTGCAAAGTGAAAAGCAATGGAGATGGAAAGATGGAATGGGATATTAAGTGTGTTTACCTCAAGAAGATGTCCAACCTTACGGCCTGTCCCAACCAGTTAACCTATCCATAGATCTTGTATATTGCAACTATGAGAAGAAAATTGGTATTCTAAGCTAAGATTACACAATTGTCCTATGGATAATAAAGAATATGAAGATGAAGGGATAAGATAAGCATTAGAAATAGAAAGCAATGGCGTGAAAATAGAACCAATACGACTAACATGCATACGAGATCTATTGGCAGTGTGAATAGTCTGTGCATTAGATGTTCCAACTTTTGTAGAAAGCTAATTTTGATCAAAAGTCATGTGATTATAACAAGCAGAGTCAAATAATCCAAGAGCATTACCTAAAATGACAGCACGAGTGTAAAGATGAAACCTACATGGGGCAGAACTTGGTTAACAATTGTCTTAAGATCCTTAGTAGATAGAGCAGAGAACATTGTTGCAGAATCTATTTTTATTGATTCAGTATAGGTGATGGCAGTTGTACAAAATGAAGAAGAATTAGAAATCTGGTAGGATCACCTTTTCTTGAGATAGTTGTATTTCAAATAACCTTTTGTATGACAGTGTTAACATATATTGGGATCATATGATCATTGGGTATCTAATCCAGAAGTTTAGTGCACAAAATCACAAGGACTGTCTCTATATGTTAGGACTTCTTGATTTAAAATCTTGTTTCTTCAGAGAAAAACTCAGCATTAGTACTGTCGAGTGAAGGTCAGGGATGCCTATGTAATAATGAGGCCATAGTAGATTTAAACACATCATGAAGAACCATGAGAAATTAAGGTGGAGACCATCCTTATTATTAACAAATCACTTTAGCTCTAATAGAAGCTCCCATTGTTGTTCTATAGATGCTAGTTGACCGCGTAGATAGCATATTTGAGAGTAAAAATACTTATTGACAGTCCGAATTCTTGAGATTTATTATATAATTCATGCATAGTCTAATACAAATGAGCAAAGTCCGAAATGAGTAATATTATTGTAAAAAATATCATACGTCTTTGGCAACGTCAAATCGACTAAATAGCATATTGATAAATGGGCTAGAGGTATTAGCAATCCATGTGATAATTTTATGATTAATGTTATCCCAATCTTCAACACGATCAACAAATATTGAATCCGTCTTAGAAGTCTCACGCTACAGAGGTTTGTGTTCTCCTGTGCTAAATCGCCATAATTTGCATCCTTTGAGAAAAGCACACATAGAGTGAGACCGATGATTGTAATTGGAACCATTGAGAATAATATTGATGGGCTGAAACATATTATCTTATAGTAAGGCCATTTGAGTGAATATATATACATGTATGTATGCATGTATGTAGGTATATATTTGTGTATATATATATGTGTGTGTGTGTGTGTGTGTGTGTGTGTGNAAGCTGATGGCACCAATGGAATAAGGCTTATAAATGATACATATGGATATATCGAAATAGCAGTAAGTATGGAACAAGAATATGAGGATGATGACACCAATGATGTTTCATTATGGCAAAAATAATGTGATTTCAAATGCTTGAAGTCCCTCATACAGTCCGAGAATGAATTTACATACATAGGATATTTCTTAAACCATATAACGTGGAAGTTTTGTATATCAGATCGTCTTTTTAGTAGTGGTTGGGAATATAGAACTAGGTTAACATACCTTCCTTGAAAACAAGGCCAGTGAGAGCGGCAAAAACTGGACCGACAAACCAGACAACAGTTGGGTTGTCAATAGCATATCTTACCAAGCTCTCACCAGCGGGTCGAGCAAGGCATATGTAGGTAGCCAAAGATCCAACAACACCGAGCGCCCATAAGGCTTGGAGGGTGCGCTTAATTTCGGTCACGTAGATGTGAATCAGATATAGGGACAAACCTAGTCCGCCAGTTCCCAATAGATAAAATAAGTCGAGATTTTGCTGCAGCGTTGCGGATATAAATGGAAATTTGCCACTTTCATTTGGTAAAAACGCGGCCAAAGCTGCGGCTATAAATGAAGTAGATGCTATCACCAATCCAGCCCTGTATAGAATCACCTGTCAAAAACCCATCACAATCCACAAATACAGAATACTTCAATAAAGATTGTTTCCAAAACGTACTAGTTCTAAGCCCAACAACAATCACAACAGTGCACTCGTATGTAACCTATTAGATACCTGGAATACCTACTAAGTCTAAACCCTTCTACAGCCAATAAAAAGGAACCAAATCATGAACCTTCTATCATTTAGTATGGCACTATTAGAAAGTGGATGCTTCGTGACTAGCACCACGAAATAATTTTGCCAGAAATTTTTTTTTTTTGGGGTTGGGGAGGGCGCGTAGTACCTCGCGAACGTCGGACCGGTCGATAGTCCAAGGACCATACACTCCCTGATAAACGGTGCTGGTGGTCCCATAAATCGACGACTTCTGAGACTCCACTGCTTCGCATCTCCTTATTCGAGACCGAGACGAAGATCCAATATTTGATATAGGTTTAGATGACGAGCCACCAAAGTCGAACCCCAAAATCCAATTACCTCCTCCTGCTGCTGAAGTCGTATAACTGGGACACCTCTTGCTTGCAATCGTCGTCCTGGTTGGAGCAACAAAAGGCAAGGAGTGCAACGCTGCAGAGACAGAGACTCCTCTCATACTCATAGTCTCGGCCATAGATAACTCCAATTGCCAATTCCAATTCTCTCCCCCTCTCTCTCTTGTCTTACAACTGTCGTTCAAACAACTATCGCCATAGTTATGCTCACCGCAAATTGACCAACCGCGGGCTATTATGATTGCACAAGTTCTTGCGGTATTTTTTTTTATGCCTGATATATTTTTTAAACAAATTTTAAAATAATGTAGGTTTTAAATAATTTACGAATGGTGGATGTTTTTAAAAATGTGGCAAATTGGAGTCAGAAATTGTATCCAACTAAAATAGGAGGGATTCGCTCCCCTATTTTTGGAATCAGCATCACTCCTTCCACTCTAAAGTTTTAATTATTTTGATTATAATATTATTTTAATTATTGATGTGTAAGGATGAAGACTTTAAAGCTTATAATCCAGTAAGTCAAACTAATATATGAAAAATTAATATCAANTGTGTGTGTGTGTTGGGGGATGGGTGGAAGCCAGGTGGGCTATCTAAATAGGGTCATGAACAATCCATAAATAGTGCATGTAATACCTGAATCCTTATCTAATTTATTTTAGATATATCTGTTATTTTGGATCAATTGGACGTATTGAAAATTAATTAAATCTTGTGAAAATTTGAAGGAAGTTCGGTTCGTAGGTTGGCGCTTGAGGCGTGTAAACTCGTGGACTAGCACTTGAGATGCACCCAAGGGCTGCGCTTTAGCGCTTAAACCAGTGGGCTAGGCACTCAATGTGCGCCCAAGGCAGCGCTCAAGCGCCAATGTCTATATAAGGAGTAGCGGTGTGTCAGTGCAAGCATTCGCGTGGGAGAAGAGTAGAGCAGGAGAAAGATAAGAGGAGAGAGGAAAAGAGAAAAGGTAAATCGACGCATTTTTTTGTCAAATCTGCTTGATATAAGGTTAAGACAAATATCCATAAGCCCTATCCTTGGCCTGTTTCAGTGTATGATATGTTTTACATCTGTTTTGTAGGTTTAATATTCATATATATTATTTTTATTTAGCTATTTGTTTCCCCTGAGCATGCGTGATATTTTATAGGTTGTTTGAGGATTTTGTAAGTATTTTAGGGTTTTGTTATTTTATGGAATAAATAAATATCTAATAATATATATTTTTATATCAGTATATTTATATAAAAATGGGCATAAAATTTGCATGGGCCGTGCATCAGTTCACATGTATCTTTGCTTGGGGCTGGAGGTTGCTACCTTTGTGATTCAATCGGAGCTATTATTTGTGGTGCTTCTCCTAACGGGGAGACTCTATTTTTGACAGGAAAATATCTGTAAATCCCTTTTCCGTCGGCAAAAAAAGCTCTACTTGTAGTTGACCCACCCCCTTTGTATGAGAATTGAATAAAAAATTTATATATATTCGCACTTCCTAATATATCAAATAAACTTAAGAATTACACCTAAAACCGCAGGTAGCAAAATATAATGAGCAAGTTCTTTATCTATGGGAGACACAGTACATAGATAGCCCTATTCATAGGTCTAAATAGTGATTTATATCCCTTAAAGTTACCAAGAGTATATAAAACCCATCCTCAAGTTAGTCTTTTAAATCTTCGGTACTCTGATTTCGTATATATTTTATATTTCTGTATGAATTTCTATTTAAACTCTAATTTGAGATTTGTAGATAGGCCCACAGATGGGATTTGGTATGTCTCGTATATTTGGATATATGATTTGTCCCAAAATATGTTTCAATTTATATAATTTCATTCTAGCTTTCATTTATTTGTATGTGATTTGGATCTGGACTTTATTTTGTTCAATATGTCTTTCATATGGATATGATATGATTCAGATTGTGATTGGACCCTGAATCACGATTTGTTACGAATACATCCCAGTGAGACTATGTTTTGATTTGATATATGATTTGAGCACGAGACTACCCTCGTGACTTTCGATTTCGGATTATAATTTAGACTTGTGATTTGGTATTCGATATGGGCTTTTAGGTTTGTATCTTTTACCCATTTTGAATTGTGTTTATGGACTCTTCCTCAGATTTGTTCAAACGCATTTGTTATTATACATATATGATACATGCTGAACTTTAAACTCATATTTTCTGTTTCTTATCCTTTCAAAGTAAACGGCTTGGATATCCTGTAGTAGCTAGATATGATCTGACGCGGCATTAGTTATTTTTGTGAGTATTGTATCTATTCAGATTTTGTTGGATCATATCGGTTGTATTTTTGTTATTTTGGACTGGTCAGATGTGGTCCATTGGATATGTATAAATGGTTGGGTCCATATATATATTTGATGGATATGTGTATGTATTTGGTCTATCACCTCCCTTACAGTATTTATGGAGCAAGTCATGTATTATTGTCCAGACAGTTGTCCGATAAGGTCTTGTGATGGATTTTTGGATCTGTATATTATTATTATTATTCAGATGATGAAATCTTACGATCTGTTTATTTATGCCACATCCGGTTTGGGATTTATTTATATGTTATTTATGATTTATTAATTTATTGTTTAGACCTGCTATGGTCCGGATTTGTAATAGTGCACATGATGGGCTGCACTGTTTTCATGTTACTGAGCTGTGAACTAAAATTGAAACGCAGTGTTTTGTTATTTCGAAACTAAAAAGGGGTAACGGGCGCGTCTTTACTCAATCGAAATGTGACATTTTGTAATTTTAGAGCTAAAAATGCAGTGTTTTAAAGAGGGGCAACAGGCGCATCTTTACTCAATCTAGCTGATGTGTTTTAGTTGCCAGGACACCCGAACTCTACATTTGGGTGTGTCATCTTTTCCAAGAGATTTTTCAGCAGCGACGAATATGGAAACGACCAGATTTGTTCTAGGAGAATGACAATGTTAATAACCTTCTGAATTTGCCAAAAGGGATCTAACACCAATGATAGATGCAAATACTGATTTGGAGTCAACAGGCATGGATCTAGTTGAGTCGAGAAAATGACAGAGTCTAGCACCGATTATGGATGCTGGATACTGGCATGGAATCAACGGGCACTGATTTGGTTGGGCAGAGATGACAGCCAGTGACCTTTGAAGCTGACGAGTATGGATCTTGAGCAGTGGAACACAAATCAAAGAGTATTGGTTCAACTTGGCGTCTGAACACAAATTAGAACCGACAATGAGAATGGCATCTGAACAGCCACTGATAGTGGCGATATGGTTATAATGGAAAGAATCAGATTCAGAGGGTGACCACAGAATTGAGAAAACTGTGGAAGAATGTTGATTCAAAAGGATAAACTTGACTCTGATACTATGTTAAAAATAATAAATATGTAGAAGACACAAACAAATGTAGATGAAAAAGTTTGTGTAATTCACCGTATGTTATTAATCTTACAATGAGAAGCCTCTGATATAGAATGGCCAACACAAAACATATATTGAAAATAATAAATATAATGATAC